>WBNH01010072.1:139359-327872 GCA_013401255.1 Urocolius indicus
AAGAAAGAAAGAAAGAAAGAAAGAGTCCTGCAAAGTTGATCTGCAAAAGGTACTGGCTGAATACGTTCCTATCAGCATTTTAATTCAGATCAGAGCATGTCTCTGTGTCTTTTTGGTTTCCAAAATGTGATGTAGGCACTTTTCTCCTGCAGAGAAAAATCCAACCGCAAAATATGTAAACGCACCAGAGTTCAGTCCATAGGATCAGACCATACCAGTCCAAAGCAAAAGCCCTCTGAAACATCATGAAATGAGAACCAACTGCCCATCAATGCTCCAAAAGTTTGCTCAGCCCAGAACCATCCCACTTCCTAACACAGACATAACTGAGGCTTCACTTTTCCATTCCAGGGAAAGGGAACTTTCCACATACCAGTACCCAGCTGCTGTCCAAAAATTAAATGGAAAACCCTGTTTTACCACCAGAACCTGCTTTTCGGTGTTAGAAAATCAGTCAGGCTGGTTGGAGCATATCACAAGTGGAAATTTCTAATGCCTTTTAACATCAGCTCTTCTTTGAGGCTCCAAAAGTACATACTCAGGGAGTCACCATCTGGTTAAGGCACTGAGGCAGGATCTGGTTAAAATCCTGATATTGGCACTTGTTCCTTGGTTAACCATGAGAATTCACTTCATTTAGCTTTTGCCATGAAAAACTCTGCTCTCTGGTCCAAGCCAGCCTCTGAGACTGCTGCAAAGCCAATGAGAGAGATAATGTCCTTCTAAGTGATTTGCCTCAAATGTCCAAAATCAAGGAGAAACCTGTCCTTAGATCCTCTGTGACTCCTCACCACTCTGTAAACCTCTCCTCTTGCTGTGGTTTAATGATTTGGCTGCTCAGGGGAGGCACTAGCTCTGCCCACATATATCCTTCGTCATGTTCAGCATGGGCTCCTGGAGGCTACACAGAGATGGAGAGTGTGCAGGAGAGTGTGCAAGAGAGTGTGTTCATGGTGATGTGTAAGGACACAGAGTCCAAAGCCTGGGATGAACCTAGAGATAGACATAACCCCTGTCCTGGCAAGCAGAAGTATATCCAAGCAGTGACACAGGTGAGGGTGTTTGATCTCATTCCTGTCTATCTCTCCTGACTCTTTCAACCTTGTAAATGCTTCAGTTTTAGGGCATTATTCTTATTATTCCTTATGAAGTGAAAACAGAGAGGAGGTGTCCCCTACAGTAATTAATATTAATTTCAAAGATAATTAACTCTTTTCAGCTAAACTCAGCTCCTTATTAAATGTGAATTAATCTGATCATATCATATTGAAGGAAGAGATAAGTTTTCTGGGGCCAAAGAGACAGTGTACAATGCTGATAGTCTCATCTATTTCTTGCTGGATGTATATAAATATATTCTGTTGTTGAGATTTGCAAGACTTTAATAAGACTTTGAATAAATAGCAATGAGAATTCCAGGCTCCAGGAAAACACAACCTATGTGATTGCTCTGCTATACAATATCTTGTCAGAGATGAGGTTTACAGGTCTGTGTATCTGTGAAACAATAACTCCTCTCAAATCATTGTGAGAATTTGATTCTCCAAAGTGTCAAGAGAACCTCAAGAGAGAGGAGTATTTGGGACTTTTGGAGATCTCAAGCCACGTGGTTGAATTCTAATTCAATATGATAGTTTGGATGGTGTACCCAAAGTAGCACATGAATGCCCAGTTATCTTTTAGAGCTTGGTTCTGCTTTGAACTAGGTTAAACTGCAGAGCCTCATGAGGTTTCCTGTGTTATCTCTGTTTACAAGCAAAGCAAAAAAAAAGGTAATTTTCCTAAAGGCCAAAAGAGTAATTCAGTCTGGGACCAGAAAAGCAAGCTGGGGCCTTTCTGGTTCAGCAACACTCAAAGCCTCTCTGATCTGAATGGATTGGGGAATTGTGCTGATGCTGCATGAGTCAGAGCAGAGCCCAGCTCAGCAGGATGAGCAGGAACAGGAGAGAAACTGGTTCTATTTGAGCAGCAGCCGTGGCTGTGAGCTGGCAGTGAGCTTGCCTGCTCAGGGACCAGCTGCTGCGGCCACCAGCTCCATCCAGGAAAGTACTCTGGGCTCCCAGTTATGAGCCCTTGCATGGCATAAATGTGAGCCACAGGTGATGTGGTGTGTAGCAACAAAGTCTCTGCACATCCACTTTCACCAGTGAGGCCACCTTCACCTGACTGGCTCTGCCTGGGCAAACATCAGTGTGGCTGCCTAGAAGCATTGTGGCTGGCAGCTTCCAACAAACTGAGCTGGAGTGCCAGTGGATAGATGGGGGTTGTGCATCATATATCATCCTCCTCTCAGTTTTCAGACACCAAGTAAGATTTGAGCTCTACTAGTATCTGGGCAGATACTGTACTTTAGCCTATGCAGCCACCAACCTGCCCTTCGTGTAGTACATGAGCAGGATGATGACTCTCTGTGTGCCTACGTCCCATTTACAAACCACTTGCACATTCAGAGCAAGAAGTTTACAGCTGTGGGAGCCGGAAGAGTTTATCCTCACTTTAAAATGAAAATTTTAGCTGGTGTTTCCAGATGAGCAGTGCTGCAATAGAGTGTACCATGGTCTGATAATTTGTTCCTCCCATGAGCTGCGACTCATGGCAATGCTCAAATTAATGCAGACTTGTTCAACAGCCTCTGCTCCTGCGATTTTCAAATCAAAGGTGCTACACAGGCAAAAGGAGCATGGGAACACTTGCTTTCTCAATCTCTTTCTGGGGAGGGGAGCAGCATTTGACTCAGAGCCTGGTCAGCTACACCCAACATATCTCAGGTTCCCCATCTGCAGAAGAAGGGACTCACTTGTTTGGTTCACACAGATGTTGCAAAGGTTCATCCCGTCCTCAGTTCAACCCACCTTATCCTAGAAGAAGTGTTTAAACTGCAAATATAATTAGTCTTGTCTTCTTAACTAATCATGAGAGCAAGATAGATACCTTGAAAATCTCTTATCACAATCTAAACAACTACTGGAATCTAGACAGTGGACCAAGGCAGAACAATGTCTGGAGTCAGGTAGATTCTACCTGAATTCAGTCTTGGAGCTGAATCTCCAAGGACATTGGAGATAGACCTCCATGGATCAGAATAAGAGCAGAAATATCTGCTGACATTTAGCCAAGAAGATATAAATGTTAAATTCAGGTGTCTGATTCTGGAGCTGAATTTGCCCCAAGTACCCAGTAGTGAGAAAGATGGCCAAAACCCATCTGTTGGCTGAGGGTCCTAGAAACAGACAAATTCTATGGTACAGAGTTGGAATCTCAGCTTTCTTCTTGTCCACCCGCTGTGTGTCCAAGTTGGGATAAAACTTCTGTAAAATGAAAGCTTTAACAACCTTTGGGGTGGGAATCCCAACACATAGCCAAGTAGTGCTGCCTGTATCAGTCCTGAAAAGTGGAGGGAGTTTGGATTTTGACCCAGTCTCCATTGCTCTCTGATGCAAAGATCTATCATCACCTGCTGCCTGCCACTCCCTAGACCTGCCAATGCCCATGCTCCCTCACAGGGCACTAACCATCTATTTAGGGCTGCAAAAATGCACTTTTGCCCACCTGATCACCAGCTGGCTTAGCACTTAAACTAGGTGAGGGCATGGCAATGATGAGGGAGACGAAGTGCAGGACCCTGCCTGCATTTGGCCCCTGCAGATGCTGCAGGACAATAGCAGCATCTGCAGCAGCCCAGACACATCCTGCATGCACACGCTGGCCGATCGCAACTGGCCATTACATCTGGCGAACAAAAGGTAGCATCACAGTGTTGCCATGGTGACATCCCTCCATCCCAACGTCTATGGCATCATGCAAGGGAGGGAGAAGCATCCCAGCCACATACTGGGGCCGTTCTGAAATGTATCTTCTATTTAGAGCTGGCGGCGGGGGGAATACTGATGAATATTCAACATTAACAGCATCTTCTGTGCTTGCTTCTTATTTTTGCTGCACACTTTCCCATCAGCACAACATTTGCCTCCAAATGGTATGAAGATTATAGCTACTGTGCTGCTTTCCTCAACTGCTTCTCCAGATTTTCCCTGCTTTTTGTTTCTCTTATGTGAATAAAAGTCAGGAGCAGCACACAGCCCTCAAAAAAGTAGTATTTGAAAACCAGGACTGATACCTGCAGGGCTTTGGGAGTGAGGAGGGGACTGGGATCCAGTTTCCCCTGTGTGTACATTATGACTTTTACTACAATTCTACTGATATGGTAACAAAGGCAAACTCTTCACTGGTTGCCTAAAAATGGGTAGGATTTGTGTCCTACAAGAACCAGACCCTTCTATGGCTTTATTTTTTCCTCATTAAAAATAGCTCCTTTCAGCTTTTAACTCTTTGTGTTGTGGGGGAAGAAAAATAATCTTTGTTTCATTCATCCAGGACAAACACATCCCTAAAAATGTCCTGACATTCCTTTCTTCTGCCTTTTTTTCCCTAAAGAGTTAACAGTGAAAAAAAAAAGGGGTCAAACCACCCAAATTCCCAAATTAGGAGTATTTTTGTGTGCCTTTTGTGATGCACTTTAAGAAACTGTAAAGGTGCTGGGCACGCTGATAGGTCCCACCTGCAACTGCCAGGGCTGCACAGGCAAATTGAGCTTCTCCAGCTGATTTTCTCTGAGGATGGCAAGGAGAAACGAGACCCCCACAGGTTGGATTGACCTTCCCTGGGATGGCACTGCCTTTCCAGACTCCTTTTCAATTATAGATTAAGTTATAAACGGTTTAAAAGTGTGGTATTTCAGATCTCCTTTTGAAATCATCTCCTGGCATATATAAAGCTCTGTTCTCGGAAAGGCCAGATCCTCAGCAATGATTTCTGGAGTGAAATGTGCTTTTTTTACTTGCCAGTGGTAAGGAATTGGGATCTTCTTTGAGCCTAGCAGTGCTACAAAAGCTGCTGGGTTTGTGAAAGCTTATCTGTGTGCTTCCTGCTTGGTACCAATCCAAGGCACCAAGGATACAGGCGCAATTCAGCTGGCAGCTTTGTCAGTGATGCAAGGGGAGGAACAGTGCTGTACTGGGTGTGTTGCTTTGGCAGCACTGAGGAACTCAAGCTGTGTTTATTTGTTGCTGGTTGTAGGGTGTATTTTCAAAACGGAGAATGATTTTCCTCTCCAAGATTGCTGGTGCTGTCCTCTGAGATCTGCCCTGAGGCTTCAGAGGGAGAGGAACTCGCCTCAGGGAAAGTAAACAAAGGGCAGACCCATGCTCTTTGCAAGCTGTTCCACTGATGCAGCATTTGCATGAGTAAGTGTTGTCAAAATCATTTGCCAGCTTACCCTTATGCGGCACCAATTCTAGTGGGGGCTGGAAACACTGGTTACTTTTCTGGAGTTCATCTTTAAGGCTCTAATGACCTGCTTTTTTCAGAGCAGTTATGCTTTTTCCATGAAAGCAAAGCAATATGGCAAACATTAAAGTCTCAAGCCTTTAAGATTGATTTAGCTGCCTTATAAAAGACATTAAAAAGTCATATCTGAAGATTGTAGGTCTCTGTATGCAGCTGAGAGATTGACTTACAGCAAGGCCACCTTAATGTCCTGCCCTGCTCATCACAGTCGTCAGGGTCTGTCCATCTTCCTCCGACAACTGCAAGGCACTTATCTCCACAACACAGTAATGATCTTAGCACTTATTATGGTCATTTCTGTTAAGTCAGTGCTGTAGTTTAGGATGGAAAAGCTGCGTCTCAACCACGCAAATAAACCACTCCAGCAGAGATGAGGATTGCTGTGTTTGAAGAAGAGGTCATTCAGCTCAATGGGGTTTCCAGGACCAGGCACTGGCTTGTCAACCTGAGAAAGGCTCTGACTGCCTTATTTCTCCTTACCTCCATCCCCAGAAGGATCTATAGATGCTTTGTAGATCTATAGATGAAACATGGGAACTATAGAGGTGAGGATGACAGACTCAAAGTAATAACTGCTGTCCAGAGACTCTGCACCAGCAGAGAAAACCTCTCGCTCACCTGGCTCCCTACTCCTCATTGCAACCATGAGGCTGAGCATCCTGTTTAGTCTTCTGACAAAACCTGTCTTGGAAATACAATGGGGCTTCCTTCTCTAAACAGTAAGTGGAGTTGTATTTTCCTTTCACTGCTGGATATATTTGGTGTTCTGATGTTAACAGTCGAAAAACACACAAAGCCTTTTACTAGAGCATTAGGGCTATGTGTGCATTTTCCACAGTCAGACAGATGATTTATTCATCCACTTCAGTAACCATTCAAACAGGGCACTCTGTTCACTACAGTGGAGAAGCAACAAACACTGAGTGTGTTTGGTTTGCAAGAACAAATCGACAGAACAGGGTAACAGAAGCTGTTTTTCCAATGTAAGGGACTCTGCTGCCATCCCTGTTAATATCATTGTCAAATTAAACAGTTTCTCAAATCTGCAGTTCTGCTAAAGTACTGCTGTTATACTTTCATGTAGAAACTTGATTGTAGTCACTGTATGTCTGTAAAAACACAATATCTCACAATGAGGTGGCTCCCACATACTCTGCAAATGCGCATAAATGTGCTTGATGCTCTATAGACATGTTTCTTGGTGTATTAGGAGAAGAGGTCCAGCTCTTGCAGAGCACACAAGGCATTAAGTGACAAATAGCCATTTCTCTAAAGTGTAACGTCATTACAACTGTGTAAATCCTGGACTGTGGTCATTCTGGAGTGGAGAAGAGGGGACAGGGAGGAAATGAATAGAATTGACTGAGATAAAGGAGAAATAGAAGATGGGGTGGGGGGAAGAAAGGGGTTGATAAAGCACAGAAGAATAAAAATCATCTGGAATGGCCCAAAAGCAGTCCTGTAAAATACTATTTCATGCTGAGATTCTTTATTCTTCTTCAAATCTTTAGATTAATTTTGAAGTACAACAGAACCCCAAATGAACCAAATGAGATACCATCTCTTCCCCAAAACATCTGCTCAGTTTTGGTTTCTCTTGGAGTGAAGGTTAGGGGAGAATTTTGCAGCTGCTCGGCTCTCAGAAGATACATCTGCATGAAAAACAACCCCTGTGGGCAGGAGGATTACCTGAATGACAGAGTCTGAGATAGATCCCACACACCCCTTATTTGATGGAGACGGGCTGCCTCACAGGATGTGATTAGATGCCTGAAAACAGGACCCATGTAAATAAGCAATACCTTTTTTTCATTTTACATACTTTTTGTCTTGGTTTGCTCAACTCCAATGACTCCCACCCTCTAGCACCCATGAAGTGTATCTGAACTCATATCACTGTCTCTGTTAGATTTACCTTCTGGCACAGGGGACAGCCACTCCTCCTCTTTCAGCTCACCTGAAGTCCAAATAAAAGCTATATTCAGTTGATGCCACTAGCCTCTTGCTGCCTTATGCTGTAGTAGGTATTTTTAGCTACACAGATGTACCTGCTTCAGGAGCTGCCTGCCAGCCCCTCCTGGGGTTACCATGCTCTGTGAGTTCCAAGCCTCCCTGGGGTTGCCCTTTGACTGACCAGCAGCTGATCACTGCATGTCTCAGCTATGATGGTTTCTGAGTGAGGTTTCATTAGAGTTGGAAAGAAGAAGAGAGCAAAAAGTCAGAGATGGGAGATGGCCTTGTGCTTTTTTGCATATCTGCTTTCTGAGCCCATTCAGCTCATTTCAAGTCTTGTCCTCTCAAAGCCTTTCACTGCCCGAATTTAGCTCTTTAGGGCAGGGGTTCTAGGTGTTTGCAGAGGTATTAGCCCCTGTCATGGACTCCTCTCAGTGCACAAAACACAGGCATATAGATATTCTTCTAAGAATATTTCCATTCCTAAGCGTCCCTGCTGCCTCATTTCTCCATCTTTACTGGGCTAATGGGGCATTTATCCATCTCCCAGAATGTCAATAAAGATGTAAAATAAGGATGCAAGCACAGCAACCCCAATAAGGCACAGGAGAGCTTCTACATATAATGAATACATATCATCAGGCTGTTTTCAGCCTAAGCAGCAATCCCCACTTACATCAAAGTCTCATCTGAATTAATATTTGATGCTGGAATTCATACCACTATTAGATGCTGTTAAAATTCAGGGACCCCAATCTTTCTTCATCTGGAAACAACAACAAAACTCACTGAGCCAGGTCAATCTTCAGAGGTGCAACTCATCTCAGATATCTTCAAATGCTGACAGTGTGGCTGGCTTCAGCTCAGCTGGTTCATTACCATGTTTTTATAGTAAGTGGAGTGAATTGGCACTTCTAAGGTTCGGTTCCTTTGACCTGTGTTAGGATAAGGTGATGCTTGTCCTTGCTGCCTAAGAGAAATGTGTTCTTTGTGTTTCCCATGCCACAATCCTGTCAGAAATAAGGGTGAAAACACCTCATTAAGATTTCTGCTCATTATCCTAATGAGATTACCCATCTGAGTTATCTTGTATGCAATAAGAAAAGCAGCCATCATGTTGGTGAAGCCAAATGTCTTAAAATACTGGTGGGTAGTCTACAATACTGGGCAAAAGAAACTGTGGTTTGTGGAGATGGGATCAAACTGTGCCAGTTGCCTGAAAGCTGCCTGTGGTACACAATATTTGCAAAGATAATGGACAGCAATTCAAGAAATTCATCAGCTAATTCACTTTACACTAAGGTCTTAGCATCACTTGGATGTAATGACTGATAGACACTCAATTTTCCTAAGTGTTTCCTCACCAGCTTTTTATCCACTACTGCATTTGCAGCATCATCGCAACTTTATTCTTCCCTATTTACCTTACTTTGCTTACTAAAAATAATTTAAAAGGCAGCATCATTTTGCACACACACAATTGAAGGTCTAGGGAAGGATTGGATTTAGTCAAAGACAGAACTTTGCTGTATGGGGATTGTCTCCTACTGATTCAAAAGAAGCTGATGTTTTTCTTCTTTTAGGCTTGGCAGGAGTTATGCAGACATAACCCAAAATATATGTTATTTGTCTCTCTCTAACCTATTACAGGTAAAAGTCTCCCACAGCTTCCAGGAGGATAAAGTTCAGTCTTACAATTGGAGGACTGAGCTTTGATCTCTCTGGACAGCTGTAGCTGGGGTTGTTAAAAACATTGATCTTCAAAACATCATCATGGTCAATACAGGCAGTGCTGTGGTACCATTATTGATGCTGGGATAGCTGAAAATAAAAGCTAACTGCATGACAGCAGCTATGGCATTTCTCCAGAAACACTGGCCTGGCTTGTGCCTCAGGTCTTATATGTGTGGAACAAGAGCAGCTCCATGCTTTATGCTCTGGCCAGACTCAGCAAATCCTTGCTGAACGTTTTAGGTGATGCTGTGGTTCACCAAGTGCAGCACACTGTGGTTCTGACCCACGTGCAGTGTGATCTCTTGTGCATCTCCATGGGAAGAGGGATCCCACCTTGGGAGTGCAGAGCAGGGACCCAAGCCTACTCTGTCCTCTGCCTTGTAATCCCCTGAGGACTTAAAGCAAGTTACTTTGCAAACCCCTACGCACTCGGCTTTGTCACTCTTAAAGTGGAGATAATCTATACCTCGGAGGAACATTGCATGGATAAGTCAATTAGCCATGAAATCACAGATGGAAGATGAAAAAGAAATGCAAAGGATTAGTTCTGCAGAGCAACCCTGCCAGGCACAAGTACATTTTTAGATCATCTTTTTTTTCCTTTTCCCTAACTAAAAATCACCAGCAAGCTGCTACTTGTAGTTCTGTTTAACCTGTTAATGGGGATCCCTACGCATTTTAGCTGCCTCTGTAGCTGACTGTGGAAAGGTGGGAGTGAGGCACTTGGGGCCAGCACCCTTACCTGGGCAGCCTAGCCTGTCCTGGCACCAAGTCACCAGTGGACTGTGCAGCTCACTGCTCTGTTGCCTTTGCCTGGCACATACTGCATGTTCTAGAGAACAGCAACTTCTCCATGTCTGGGTCACAGACGTGGACCTAAAACAGGCAGAAAACTATATGAGGATGCAGAAAGCTCACCACTGGTTTTCAAAGGCAGGATAAGCTGAAGGGAACACCACAATCAGGACTTTGTCTAAGTGTCTGGCTCTCCTGGGGCGCCAGGGTAAGATCTTGGACGAGCAGGGTCTTGCTAAGAAGACACATGCTGCTCCTGGGTTAAGTCATCTGAGAATAGGTAGTATTGTCAGTAATAAGTTCTTAATGGTAATGAGATAACATAGAATCACAAGATCATAAAACTTATTTGATTGGAAAAGACCTTGGAGATTGAGTTGAATGGTAAACCTCACACTACCAAGCCCACCACTAACCTATGTCCCTCAGCACCTCGGCTACACAGCTTTTAGATGAAGATTCAACCACTTCCTTGGGCAGCCTGGGCCAGTGTCTAACAACTCTCTCAGTGAAAAAGTTCTTCCTAATATCCAATCTCCAATAGCAAGAGCAACGGGTCTAATTTCAGGAGAAGTTTCTGAGCCACTTCTTGCCCATAATCACCAAAACCATTTCCTTCTGATTTCTTCAAATGTTTGCTGCCTGCTTTCTTGGGCACAGGTAGTGGCCTTCAGCAGGGTCAGCACCAATACTGCACTGTTGGCTCCCACCTGGTGCTGTTCCACTGCTGTTCTTCACCACATGGATCTGCTTTTGGAAAACCAGAGCCAAGGGTATCCTCCTATCTGTGAACCCTTTTCCCTACAATGACTCTTTCTGCTTCTTCCCTTGGAGTTATTCTTCCTTGAGCCATGGTCCTTGCTGTGACATCCTCCAGGACCTTGCTGGGGCTGGGCTTGGGAAGACTTTAAGGGGATTGTACCATGGCCTTCATCTTCAGAATATGTTTGCTTGCCAGAGCTGACCACTGCTGAATTACTATAGTTTCTCCTCAATGTGCTTTTAATTTACGAAGGGCCTCACATAGGTAATCTAGAAAAGCTATAAAGACCATATAATTTTACTTGAAAACAGTGTCTCATAGATAGTAAGTGGTTCTCATTTTAGAAGGTTTCTTAGAGACACTGGATTTATCACCTAGTACTGATAACTATGGAAGGTATGACTATCTCACCCAAGGAAGGTTCATTCTGTTGCACTGGAGTCTGTAAGTACATGCAGACCATGTTTTTGTGTGATAATTTATCTAGTAGAAGTAAGTAAAGGATCTCCTGTCCTTCCTCAGCCTCCCTGAACTCAAATCCATTCCCCAGTGTCCAGAGCTGGTGTCCTTAATTACTTGAGAGATAATGGATTAGAAAAAATAATCTCAGTCAAAAAAAAAAGTATGCAAAGGAAAAAACCAAAAGTGAATGAAGGAAGTTTATATTATTTGTCCTGCAAAGAGCAGTAAGCTGCAGAAGAAGGAGCAAACAGCCATGAGAAGGGGAAGGCTTTCATGTGCCGCTAAAGAAAGCCTAACACAGGACTACTTTTTCTGCTTGAAATGACTTTTTTCCAGATCATTGGTGAGAAGTATCTTCCTCTATTTTGTTGTTTGTTTGGGTTATTTTAAGCCAGTTTTTGTTTCATAGACACACCTGCACTTGTAAAATAATGCTTTTGCTGGTAATCTATTTTGTTAGAAAGCTTTAGTCAAGTACATCAGACAAAGTTCTCTTTTGCCCTGGGCTGCTCAGCCCAGGAGGGTTGGGCTGTAGATCAAACCTTTCCTATAAGCCTTTAATAATGCAGAATAGGCTATTGTGTAGATCAGCTGCTTTCCTGAGTTTCACATAGAAAAGAAAAACATTTTACAAATCTTCTTGTAGCCTTAGATATTGAAGATTTCAGTGTCACTACATCCTCTAAAATACAGGGCTCATAATAAGTTGGTTAGAATTTGAAAGAGTCTGCAGTGATTCTGTTCTCAGGGTGTATCTGGTAAACATGGTTGCAATAAGAAAACACTCCAAAGTTAACAGTCTGCAAGCTGACTTCATAGCTACTTGTCTGTCTTTGTTTATTAGCAACATTTCCAGCTGATGTGAATCAAAATGGCCCTTATCCAAATGACATTACTCTAGATCTGACAATGACGTTCCCAAAGCAAATGTGCATTCCTTCTGCATAAATATCACAATTTCCTTGTCAAAGACATTTTGTTCCAAAGATGGGAGAGCAATTGTGGTCCAGAGGAAAGACCATCCTCTTGTTTTCCTGAACTGGGTTTACTGGTGGTCTATCTGGCATCTGCTAGATTTAGAGCAGTGGGACAAGGACTTTCTGGCCCCTAGGTTAGCATTTCAATAGCTGGCTGAGCTGGATATGTGATGACTTGATGACTTCTCACTTGCCCTTGCTGTTTACAGGACAGCCTGTAAACTTGAACCATTGACAGCACTGCAGCCCAGGCAACTTCACAAAGGGGAACTTGGTTTGCATGCTGTAACTATTGGTAGGAAATGCAAATCTGGGTACCTTTGCAAATCTACTCCTCTTTCCTGAACACACTGCTTCCTGCTTCTTGGCCTATCCCTTTTACCTTTGCTCTCTTTCCGAGGGCTACAAGCAGAAAAACATCTGGACCAAGGCTGTGTGCAGCCACCACTTCATCATGGCGCATGACTTAGTACACTTGGTCCGCACTGCACAATGAAAACATTGGTCTTGCCTTTCACGAGGGCCAGATTGTGAAATGCTTCCTTGCACTGAAAAGAAAGCAAACTGGAGCAGAAATGAAAACTGCCGAAAGCAGCTGGAGAGATCTGTCTGTCCCATTGCAGATAATCAGCCTCCAGGATAGCTGTGAGGCTGACACTGATTTTCAGGCATTTCCAGTTTGGTTTTCTAAGCTCTTGTTTGTAACATTGAACACTGTTTGGTTTCAGAGCAAAAAGTCTTCCACTGAAGCATCCCATCTTCCCAGTAGTTAGTAGGGAGTTTTGTTCCCTCTTTCTCTCCTGTTGTGTTGGTATTTCAGTCATGCCAATAGGTACTCTCTAAAATCATAGTCCCCTCATGCCAAGAGAGGTTTCTAAAATCATAGTCCCCTCATGCCAAGAGAGGTTTTCTTTACATAGAAAATACTTATCAGAACAGGGGAAAAATGGATAATAAACAGCCTAGTCTCTCAAAAGACATTTACCAGAAGCTAAATGATCAGATACATACATTAATTGTATTTGTGTGTCACTGTCCCTTGAAAAGCACCTATGGCCCAGTTCTGCATGTTTCAGCTCTTTTCTGTTTCCTTGTCTCTTGTGGATAAATAAGGTTTGTCTGCAATTATGTGTGTGAAAAAAAGAGCCCATCTTTCTAAGGAAATACGTCATTAGTGTGTGCTCGTGGCAGGACTTCTATTATTTAAAAGCAACATCTTTCTGCCTATAGCTTTTTGACAACCATGTTTTTAAAAACCAAATGAAATCCGGAATATTCTTTCTACATACGGGTATTGTGGAAACTGTCACACCTAATAAGAGCACAGAAAGGCAGATGAAAGCACTGTGCTCGTTTCTGAGCAGCTGGGAACGGCACTGAGAAAAGCACAGCAATTGAGATTAAGAGAGAGCCTTCACAAGGCAAGATAACCCAGCTGCTTGGAAAATCAAATCTATTGAACATACAGATTTTCATGCAACAAAACAATGCCTTGCTGATAAAGGAAAATAACAATGCTCACACAGAGTTGTATGGTCTTCGATTCCATTCGGAGATAAGTGGCCAGTCCTATAATATTGCTCTTCAGAAAAAGTCAAAGTTAGCTTTCTAATTGTGACTGTTGCTTGTCTCTTTTTGCCAACTCTGAAAAATTAGCCTAGAGATTTTCATTTGATGATAATAATGTACCCCACAGTTTACTGGAAAGGGCACTTGCATGGAAACTTAGGATGCACAAGTTCCCTTCTGGGGTTTCATGCTGGCTTTGGGTACCTGTTTCAGCTCTCCTTCTTAGTCTTCCTATGCTGAAGCATATTAGCCTCTTTGTTTTCTTATCATAGAATCATAGAATGGTAAAGGTTGGAAGGGACCTTTAGAGATCATCTAGTCCAACCCTCCTGCAGAAGCAGGTCAACCTAGATCAGATCCCATAGGAACATGTCCAGGTGGGTCTTGAAGACCTCCAAGGAAGGAGACTCCACAGCCTCCCTGAGCAGCCTGTGCCAGGNGAAACATGGTGTACCATCATTCCATCCTTTCTGTACTTCTAGGTAATTAATGATAAGAAGTCAGGAGTAAACTGATCTACAAAGCTGATCAGAAAGTGTTTTTCCCTCTGATATAAGTTGTGTACATTATAAGATGCCACAGTTTTCTCTGAAAAGTACTGTTTGGGCCAAAATATTTCAGCTTTTTGGATATTATCTCATGGGAAGTGGTACTTGGTAATTTTAAGGTAACGATCTTCAAATCTTTGGTTGAAATCTGCTTTTCTATTCAGAAATCATTTAATGAGATCATTTCTTAATCAGTTGTGCAACAACACACTGCTCAATTGGGATTTTAGATTTCCATTAACATCCAAATATAACACCTCATCTATAGTGAATTTTCAAATCAGGCATAAAATTGCAAAATGTTGATTATTTCTGCCCATTTTCTAGTCTCTTTTTTTTTTCTTTCACTGTAAATTATAAAACCTGCTTTTTCTTTACTTCGAGAGACCTTATTTTCAGTAACTTTCTAATAATCCATGAATGTGTACAATGTTAATTGAGAAACTACTTATAGAGTTTTATTTGTAGATAAATAAATATAATAGTCTTAATTCCTCTAAATGAAGCCTTTTATTTATGCATGAGAAGGTGGCTGTGTTCCCTCTGATAGCCTTTTGTTAGGTGTTTGACATTGTAATAACTAACTAGTTGTTCCTGATCTCATGGTTTTTTTGGTCCTGGCCAGTTTTTTAGTCAGTGACACAATACTTTACCTTTCACCAAATGCCTCTGGATTCCTTAACAGCCTTTGAAAGGAACTTCATCAAAGAAAGTGCAAAGTCCAGGGAAATCATTGTTGACTAGTTTTCTTTCAACTCAGGGTTCTTTCAACTCATCATTATATTGGTGCTGAAGACTTCAGATAGGTTGGGTGAAGGATATCATACGCCCCAGAACAGGCTGTTTAAGTTAAAAGTAGAGTCCCCAGTACAAAGTTACTGAAGGTGCCACAGGCAGAGTTCCTCTCTGCTCCTGCTTATACCAGCAATAATGTATATTACAACTTGTAGCTCTGAAATTACCCTCTTGGGATGAATTCCTAGCACCATGAGTCCTTTTTTGAGAGGATATAATTAACAACGTTTTGATTCTCCCTTCTTTCTTCCTGGCAAATCTGGACTCAGCCTTTCCATCTTTTCCTTGATATCCTCCAGCCCTTGTGAAAACAATGTTGAGTTTTGGCCTTAATAACAAGCCATGTAAAATCTACATAATTGACCCCTTTTCTGAGAATGTTTCAAAGCTTTCTCTTTAATCTTTGAATATGCATGTGTGGAAGGAATGCCCTCATTTCAGCAGACCCCTGTTGCATACAGCAACTTTTCTTGTTGCCATACAGAAAGAACAACTGGGGAGTTGTAAGAAATAGGGGAGGGGGATTGCCTCCCAGATGCCCTACTTTTCGTTTCTGTGTGATTTTATGAAAAGGAGCTCAATCTCTTTATTTCCATGCAAGGAATCCACAGCATTACTGCACATGTTATAATCCAAATATCCATGGGATATCAGGGTGACTGGGTCCCATGTTGAGATCCGTGGTGAACGCTGGAGCTTTGGTGAGTAGTCACAAGTTATTTTACAGCACTAACCAAGACAGAAAGATTTCTATGGCTATCTGGACAGAGAAGTACACCAAGCAAGTCTCAGAGGTGAGAGTTTGATTCTTGACCCAAAGATCTCGAAGCTTCTCATCAAGAAATGGGAAAAGTCAAGGCACTTCTACCTTTGTTCAAGGTATAAACTGTCAACCTTGTCAACTGTGAACCTTTTCTGTTATGTATCATTTGACTAATTTCAATGTGACTTGGAAGGCTTTAGGGCTAATCTCTCATGACTTGTCAGCCCAATTCAAAGCCCACTGAGTCCATGGCATGTCTCCATTGGTCTTGAAGAGACCACAGATAAGTGCTGGTGTGGATCTGAAACAGTGAGGGACAAGGTGTTTGGTTTGGGCTCTTTTTTTTTTGGTAGGGGGAAAGGGAAGTTAATTACTAATGAACATTACTGACCTCAATATGACCTTTTTTGCTGCAGCCAAAGGCAAAGTTGTAGCTATGGGTAAGATCTTGCTGCCTCTTCGTGTTAGACAAGTTTTCCCTGTTCTGGTTCTCAGGTGCATTGCTGAGAGCTGCCTAGTCACAGGCAGCAGGTTTACCTTTGTGTTTTCTGCCCATTAATATTATTTAAAGAGATATACAAATACTGTCTCTGTGTCCCTTTCCAGAAATGGCGTCACCATGGGAATCTTATGCAATTCCTTGTGGGCACCAATAGCGTGTGCCTTTGGGACCAAAAGAGAGAAGACTGCTGCATTGTCAGTGGGAAGGAAGACAATCAGCTGTAGAAATTTTTGGAGAGGGCACTCAGGCTGTTTTATCCAAATATGCCTGGGCATCCATCTGTATATATACTGGGGACCCTTTGTCAATCATGGATGGAAAAATCAGATTCCTAAGTTTTCACAGCTCATCTTTTTTAGCTTCTCCCAGCTATGCTTCAACAAAACCTTTCTCTTTGCCTTTAACATTTCATAATTGTACAGATATCACTCTCTTCTTGAGCACTGGACTGTGGCTCACTCACCACTTGCTTACATTGCTCTTTTCTTTGTCCTCCTTCTTCTACCAATCCATCCAGAACGCTTCCTTTGTTCTTAATTCACTACAGTTACAAAGCCCTATAGTTCTCACACCTTTATCTACCAACAGAACTGAGAAAAAATGATGCTGGAAACAAGACTATGCTTTCATATCTGTGACTGAAACCTGCCTTACTCAGTTCCAGAAAGGGACTTCCACTTCTCCTTTCTTCGGAACTAGTCAATCCTTCCACTTGCTAAGAGGCAGCTTCTCCAAGTCAATATGACTCACGTGTTTATTCGAAATCAATACTGCTTATTACAGCTTTTGCAATTGTGCCTTGCTATTGCTGTCACCTAGTTAGCTCACAACCTTCTGAGCAGACTCCCAGCTTTCTGGGAAGTGTTGGAGTTGCAAGACTGAGAAAAAGAGATCTTAAAGATAGACAGAAGTAGAGACAGGGGATGTCACGGAAGACAGGCTGCCAAGAATTCCCTTGTCTGCCTCTCATTCCCTCTGCTCAGACACGTATGGCCAGATAACAGACTGCCATGATCTTTGAAATCTCTGTGTTAATGTCAGTTCCTGATTTTCCTCCTGAAAAACAGATTAACTCATACCTAATTCAGGGGTCACAGTAAGGAAGAATCAGCACTCAGAAAAAAACTCCACCATCTAACTGTAACATGTAATATTTTTGTGCCTTGACGCTGTCCCTGCTGAAGCAGATGACAAGCTCCCTTTGACTTTAATGAGACCTTGGATAGCTCATTGTGTGCCTGCAACGTGAAAGAGCTCCTCTTGCAGCCCACATGTCAAGAGTACTGCTTTGCCTTTTGTGGTCTCCATGGACTGAGCACAGCCTTGTCCACTGGTCTCCTGCAGAAACCCAGCCGTCTCCAGACAGAACTGGAGAAGAGTGGAGGTCAGATTCACAACAGTGGCAGGGGCTGTGCTGTTATCCTCTCTGCTCCTAACTGACCCTAGAAAGCACAGGCACTCAGGTGCCACAGCTTGCAGGTGACACAAAGCATTCAGGGGAGCTACCTCCAGAGCCAGCCATGAGGGGCTACAGGAGCATCCCAGGGCATTGAATTACATAGCATTAAAGTGGTAGATGAAATTCGGTGTAAGCTAGTGCAAAGGGAGTCTCAGGGGGAAAAAAGAAACCTACCCATATGTATGAAATGATGCTTTTCAAGTGTTGATATCAGTTTTGAAAGAGATGCTGGAGACACTGGGGATAGTTTTCTGCAAACATTGTCTCATACTGACTCGTGAAGAGACAGGCAAAGTGAGCATTAGGAAATCTAAGGGAAGAGGTTGAGAATAAAATGTAGACTGTAGAAATCTCTGTGCACCTGTATTTTGAAGAGTTTGTGTTGTTCTGATGACTTTAAGTTGAAAAACTAGAGAAGAGAAAGAGAGATGGGAGTCGGAGACAATCAAAGGTGTAGAGGGGCTCTCACAAAGCAGGAAGCGAAACAGAGAACTTTGGGTCTTGGAAAAGTGAGAAAGAGGAGCTAAAGACAAAGGTCTGTAAAATCATAGTGGGAGTTGGATAGAACAGAAAATGGTTTGTTTCTCATAATGTAGGAACTAGTAGACATACAGCAATATCATCAAGCAATAGTTTAAAATGAACCTAAGACATCCTTATTCCTCTCTGTGAACACCCATTGGGGAACACGGTGCTAGACTTGAGGGCTATTTGCTCCAGAGTTGTGGGGTGCCTCATACACCTGCACACATTACAGACCCCATCCTACAGAGGTGGCGTGACTACAAAGCACAGTTTTCTGAGATGGCAAAATAAAATCTGCCATAAAAAGACAGAGCTGTCATTCCCCTACATCAGATGAGGTCTTGGCTTACGGGTGACTCATGAAATAAATGCTTTGTGTGGCAGTTCCCAGCAAAGACCCCTTCCCCTTGTGTCTGTGAAAGGCAGAAATGAATACCCTTATTTGTAACCTTTCAGACTTGGAGCCTCATTTTTCTATTGATTACCTTAAAAAACAGGGGCTATTTATACACATTATGGTCTATAACTGTCAACCTCATGACAAATCACCCACCCAGTGCCTTGTCAATGATGTGGAAAATAGTGGCCATATAAACAGATCAAATGAAGTGGAAGTTAGATGGTACAATGGTGTCAGACTGTAGCCTCTGATCTTTAAAGGCCAGAGGTCAAATCTGTCTGCACAGATTTACTGAGGAGTAAAAATTATTTGGGATAGTTCACTCTGATACAAAGGGAGCTATGAACCAGCCTCTCTTCTTGGGAGAGGTGCAGAGTTTATAGAGGTAAAGCCTGAGGGGCATGTAAAATCTTGCACTGGGATTGAAGGAGATGCAGTTAGAGAAGAGTCACTCCAGTGGTGTTACCAGACTAGGGCATGTTACCATGGGCAGGATGAAGGTTAAGTACCATTAAGAAATCTGAATCTCTAGGAGAAGTCACATAGGACTAATAAGATTTATTCTGCAGAGTGTGGCATGTTTCAATCAGGGGACAATGGATACCAGTATCCAGAACTGCAACTGCAACCCAGAAAAGCCTCTTTTGCAGTTTGTTTTATAGTTTGGGTTTATGCAGTTACTGTGATGTGCTGGACAACGAGCAATCTCAGGCTAAGTCATTTCATTAATACTTCACCTGTGTTTTTCTATAGAATGAAATACCCTTGATTGTTGGGGGACAAATAGGTTATTTTCAGACTAACAAAAGCACTGGCTTTTCTGTAATACCCAGGGAACTATCTTAGTATTTTTATTCAGGCACTCTGCTTTTGCCATTTGATATGCAATTTGATAATTGCAACTAGCTTCACCTTTAACAGATTTTCCTGCTTGCTTTCAACACATGACAGTTAAATACCAGGACAAGAAAGACATTAAAAGCCATTGCAATTTTAAACAGTGATAGGCTTGATTTTATTTGTTACTATTGTGCAAGCCTAACAGCCCTCAAGGATAGCATTTTAACCTACATTATCACTTGCATTTGACAAAAATGCTGTGCTAACACAGCCCCCTTCCACCCCTGTTGCTCTCTGCCATTGCTACCCCAGGACAACCCTGAGCCTTGGTTGTACTCTGCATTGGATGAGGCATCAGAGCTGTGAAGGATCTCCATATTTTCCAATTTTGAACCCTTTCTCAAGGGACCTCAGAAAACTCTTCACTCTGTTTGAGCAGCCAAAGAAAAAGAAATGTCAGGTTTTGGATTCCTGCCTCTGAGGGGGTAAAGCACTTGTCCTTCTACTTGACAGCAGACCACCTGTTCTGCTGCACACAGTGAATAATCAGCTCCACGTGATGTGCATTCACTGCCTGGGATTAATTCTTTTGCAGTCACGTGTGCTTAGGCTCAGTAGTCAGGTACAGCTGCTGCCTCACCTAGCTTGTCATCTCTGCTTCTCAGGTAGGAAGTTCACAGCCTCTGATGATGGCCCAAGGGCTCCCAGCAAAGTGTTTTTTTCAGTGATGGTGAAGTTGAGCTACGGCGCCGACACGGAGCAGCGTTCAGCCATCTGGCTCTACAGATGTGGTGGAGCAGAAAGGAACCCCTCACAGCATCAAGGGACCTTACAGTTTATCTGGGGCATGGACCTACCTTTCTCATGAAACCTTTACCAGTTTCTCAGACACTCAGCTCTGTACCCCACCACTGCAGTGGGACAAAGGGGCTGGCCCCCAAACTTTCTCTTCCCTTTTCTCAATTAAAAAATTTGGACAATCATTATTTTGCTCTGAAAAGAAACTCAAACCAAACTAATATGCTCCGATAAGACTTCAGATGTCCAAGACAGAGCTTTCCCAAGTGCAGCCTGAAGGTGTGAGTTAGGTTTACTCTGAGTAAAAATAGTCATCAAGGGAAGGATTTCTCTCATCTGAACTCAGACATGTCAAAATCAGATGTCTCATTTTTAAATTAGTCACCACACACTATGCTTCCTCCTAGTCACAGGTGTCCAGAAGCCACTCATCTGCTCTTAGATGCCAATTTTCAGATTAAATGAACCACCTATTACAGGCACCTATTACTTTTCATCGACTCTAGGGAGACAGTAGGGTGAATAGCCCTGAATTAGATGTCTAATTTTTTGATGTCCTAAACCAGGTCAGAAAAATCACCCCCTGCCCTATAGGCAGGGCTGAACTGTTCAGGCCAATGCTCAATGGATATAAGCACAACCAAAATGAGTGGTGGAAATAGGCATCAGCAGGAAGAGAAGGACAAGAGTGTCCTGTGCCCTAAAAGATGTGCAGTAAAATCTGAATGACTTCTGGTGGTAGATCCAGACCATATAATCAAACACATTATACATATAATGTATCATCAAATAGGGTCCACTAGTTTGGGGATCTACCCAACAAAGGCAATCTCAAGATGACAGACATTAAGGACAGGTAATCATAGAATCATAGAATAGTGGGAGTTGGATGCGACCTTTAGAGATCATCCAGTACAACCCCCTTGCAGAAGCAGGTCCACCTAGATCAAGTATTGAAGCAGGAGAGAAGCCACTGGCTGCAACCTAAGCACAGTGACATGGCCTTTTATTCCTTTTTGCCTGTTCTTACCAGCTTTGCACCTGTGTGCTTTGGGTTTTGTAAAGGAATTAGCTTATCATTCTATGAATTTATGATCTACTAAAGTAGTTTATAGGCATTTTTGAGGAAATGAGTAATCATAAAGGATTTCATCGTGCTGGGGTAGCATAATGGTATTCAGGGCTTGGGTTTAGGCCTTCTTTTTGGTATATTGTGCATTATATATAAATATCTATATTCCAGCTTTATATATAAAATCATATTTATATTCCATGGTTGGCACCTTGGTGACTAGCAACGGCAGACATATGAGACCAGTTTCTGTCAACCTGGCAAGTCCTCCGGCATTTGAGAAGAGAGTAGGGAACAAGTCTTAATATACACTGTCTCAGAAGGGCTTGGCCACAGCCATGGAGCTGTATCTTAAGCCAAAGCAAACTGGGGCTCAGGGGACTATATTCATCTCTTTCCCAGTCAATTGCTTCAGTGAGATTATTGCAAACATGATGGATTGGATCACTTAATCCAGTCAGACAGCAGCTCAAGCAGATGGGTAAATAAGGGAGGCTGGGAAGCTGATGGCTTCTGACCTGGAGCAGTAGACCATCAAGGTGGCAGCTCTTAATGCTGCTCTTGACCTGCTTCTTGGGACTGACATTGCTAACAAAATACATGCAAGTGTCACATGAGATGTACAATTTCATGCAAAATATTTGTCATCAGAAGGACAGAGGATAGAAAAGGCAACAGTAGCTGTTTCTTTCTTACCTTGTACACCTTTACTAACAAACGAGATGTTTCTCATTCACAAACAACAACAAAGAAAGGGAAAGGTAAGGCTTGACAACCCATTTAGCTTGTCCTGTGCCAGACAAAGTGTTTTGAATACAGGACAAATTGGTGTATAAGGCTGAAATTTATGATTGCAACAATGGATTTTGGAGGGTAATGCAGCCCAGCTGAGCTATGTTTAATGAGGGTGCTCTGGCTAGTTCTGCACAGCAGACGGTCCCTTGTGAGCAAAACACAGTCATTCCTGCCTTATGTTATTTGGTATTAATCAGCACAGTGACATAATTAAAATTTAACACCTGAATTAGAAAGATTTTGATCATTAATGAGCGCGGGAGATGCTGCACTCAGCATGAACCATCAGATAAGTGTTTGCATTTCGTGTATGCAAATCCTGCAGCTGGAAAAGGCAGCACTTGGGTTGAGTTGGTTTTTTTTTTCCCAAACAAATCAAAATAAAACTAATTCTACTCCTTACCCTTGATAATACCACCAAAAAGTGTGTTACATTGTAATCCCATTTCTAAGGAAAAGAAAAAAAGATGCTCGCAGCAAATTCAAAGCACAAGCGTGTTACTATAATATATGTGATTCTTTATGGTCTGATCAATTATTAGATGTGACATTCGGCTCATCTCTCTTACAAAGTTTTATTAAATGGGAGAATTAGTGCCTGAGTTGGCAAGTAGGGAAGCATTGAGATCAAGAGACCTGTACATTTATACTGAGTAAGTGGACAACAAAGGACTTCTCAAGCAGGTTGTGGGAGAGAGTTTTGTTTTGAGAGAGTGAGAAGGGATCTTCCTTCAAGAGCCAAAAAAAGGTGAGGAAAGAGTATGCATTTCGCTGACAACAAATGTTTAACTGCTGCAGTCAGGAAATACTATCAGCACCAAAAAGAAGGAGAAATGGCAGAAAGAAGCAGCAGAAGTCCATTCTCCTTGAATAATCATCATATACATGGGCATTCAAATCTAGAAATGCAGATTCAAATATATGTAGCTTACTGATGTTTTCACAACTTTAAAAATAAATAACAGGGTTTTACAGTCTAGCAAACCCCTATATTATGAGGTAATTAAGCCTGATTGCTTTCAGAGCAGCTTGGTAAAAGCCTTTCATTATTTATCAGGGGTCATTTAACATTCACAGTGTACAAAACATTCCCCAAAACATCAAGCCACTTTCCATGAACAAGCCTGCTTAAATAGATGACACGAGAGGTCTGCACTGCCTATGTGGCTCACAAAGCTTGACGTAACTGCTTGATTTACCCTGCAGTTTCCAGCCTGAACAGAGGAGCAACACATCATGGCAGGTGCCTTGAGCTGCCTTGCCTTTTTAAGCATGTGGGCATTGTCCATCTCTGAGGTCTTCAAATCTTGCTCAAGGCTGTTTTCCCAGCTCCTTGTAGTAGGGGCCATGACTGCAGTGTCCTTTGCCAATGTGAGCAAAAAGCTCAGAGTCTCTTCCAATGGCATGAAACAAAACCTGGGATCTTCCTGTGGACCCTGTCTTATAAGATTTGCCTCGAGGTCATCCTGGAGGACTTTTAGGGTCTGAAAGAGGAGTCAACAAGCCATTGGGTCCCTGTTTAGCACTTCTAAGGTCCATGGACCTCAGAGACCATACTCAGATGATTCACAAGAACAAATTGTTGACCGCTGGTGGAGTGGAAGCTCATCTGGACATGAGGGGCTGCAAAATACTCTGGTCTTCAGCGTGGTGAGAGGCAGAGCTGGGCTCAGATGCAGGGGGATGCTGAGGGGGTGGCTGCACTTCTCAAGAGCCGTCATTTCCAACCAGCCTGGAGGAAATGGGAAGCAGGTGTTTAGTGCAATTATTCATTCACAATGTATGTATTGTAGGAGAGGGCGTGAAGACGTGCATTTCCATGAAGAACCTCTCTTGTGAATAGGAAATTGGCAGTAATTAGTAACTCCAGACTGTTTCTTGGGAGGGAAATCCAAATCATACAATGACAGAAATATGAGCACAACAATTTGCTTCCTCTCCCACAACCACAGCTTTTCTCTGATGATCTGGCACTACTGGCTGCAAAGTTGTGTATGAACTTCAGCAGGGTTTGTCTGAAAACCATGCCAGATTCTGGCTGTTTTCTGAAAACAACTCTTGTCTTAAGTACCTCAATTTACGAGCTCTGCTCTGCTCTGTAGTTTGATTGCATTTCTCAAGTGGAGAGCGAAAGTGTCAGAGGAACACTAGGAAAAAAAGCACAGATAATGCTTGACTCGAAGGGAAGGCAGTAGATGAGTAGGAGATACAGAAGAATGAGACTAAACTAAGAAAACTTCATACTGTTTGAGAACTGCCAGCTTCCATCATCATACTGCAAATCTTACAGCATTTCATACTCTTTTTCTGAAAGCCCCAGAGAATACAAGCCTCACTTTTATATACATGAATGTCTTCTTGTTGTAAGGAAGACAATGAAAATAACTGCATGAATCTAAAACTCAAACAAATAGAAGGCAGCAAATGAACACATCTAACCCTCTCCAAACTTATTTCCTATGCACCATCCTCTTCCCTTAGGATTTATACGTGGAGTTTGGCAGCTTGAAATATGCGATAACAAAATGAAAATTGTAGCTTGAAACTCTGGAAATGTGGGAATTGTGGCAAATCGATCTTTTCCAGCATTTTGCAGGGACATTTAAGAAAGTTTGAGAGTGTTTATTTGGTTTGGTTAAAACGACAAAGTCTGAAAGCCAAATGAACTGGTGAAAGCTACTGAGTATTAAAGTATGCAAAACCAAACCCAAGGAAACGTGCTCATGTTTTATTTAAAAACACACACATACACTCTCTGATGAATAATATAAACTGAGTGAAAATCACTTACTGTGTCTACAACAAAGACTGAACTCGTGGACTTGGTGACGCAGTTGCTGATCCCTCGTTCTCATGGAAGACCATCTGCTCTTGAATCTCAGCTTGGATGCTTGCCAATGCATTTTTAGCAATTTTTAACATGTACATCTCCTGCTACTTGCCTTACACACCACTAGGAAACCCACGGTCCCAGAATGGCTGTATTTCTCTCTCTTAAAGGACAGGTAGCAATTAAAGTGTCATTAAGCTTCAGTGTTAAAATCCCCTTGAGTTAAAGGGGTCAGGTTTCCTCTTCCTTGATACTGCTTCTCTCTAGGCGCAGGAACATGCCGAATCAAATCTCATCTAGAAGGCTTTCTTCATAAGGAGACAGACATGATATCTTTTAAAGAAAGGTAATTCTGAGAGGACTGATGAGGTCACTAAAGAAATACTGACACAATGCATTAGCAAGGGCCAGTCTGATCTGACCTCTGCCTGTACCACTGAATATTGTGGGATTGCTTTTAATATCGACTGTTCTTCGAGGAGCAGGAGGTCACGAGCTACATTTTTTTCATGTGATATGTGAGCGGTTTGTGAATGAGGGATGCCTGCTGATTTTTGGGGCTACATGGATCACTTGTAGTGAGAGGTACCAGATGCGATTAAAAAAAATAACTCTTGACTAACTCAGGATTGTCACAGGGCAAAAGGTGATTAAACCTGACTGAATTCATACTGAAATAGTCTGGAGGCATTCACATGATCTGTTAAAGAAACTAAAGTTGGAGGCTATGGCCCAACAATGATAGACACATCTTAAAATTGCTTGGATTACATCCATGAGAATGCATCCATGAGAGTGCACTTTTGAATTAGCAAAGCAGCCTTGCAATAATCAGTCTTCTTTTCTTCTGGAAACTCACTGTATGACTCTGAATGTCCTTTTTGTATAACTATTAGTTTGTCCCAGTTCTGCATCTTCATAGAATCGTAGAATCGTAGAATGGTAGGGTTGGAAGGGACCTTTAGGGTTTACTTTGAAAACTCTATCTTTAACGATGTCTAATGTCCATAACTTTAAGATCCATGCTCCTATAAAACACCAATGAAGGTCCATTCATGTTAACAGTGGAAGCAACATATTTGCAAGCTAGATTACAACAAATCTATTTCCTCCAGCCATCAAATTTGATTCAATAAAGCAAAAATACTACAGAATCACTTGTAATCATGCCTCTTGAAGGACCATAATGGTATTAAAAACCTTGTGGTGGTGCTAAGATCTATATCAACATCTGGACTGGATATAGAAAGGATGCTCTTCCGTATCCAGGTCAGATGAAGCTTCACAACAGCTGGAAGGTGTTAACAACCAATTGAGACGAGCTTGGTCTTTACCAGTCTAAATGAACTTTATCCTGCTTTGGCTGACTACATAGCCAATGGCACAACCAGAGCAGAGGATGGAGCTCATGAGCTTTTCTCAGATAGCAGAGAACTGACCAAGGTGGTGCTTCTTGCCTTTAGTTTGGCTTACAGTCCATTTCTAACCCATTCTTTTTCCAAGCACCTGAGTAACTTCATTCTCAGTGAGATTTGCAGGACTATCACTGTTGGTTAATGCTGCTCTGCTCTAGCATCTCATCTACAAAAGCAGGAACCACCTAACTCAAGACAGATCCTGAGGAAGAGACAGTAGCCTCTTTAATCAGCCTGATGACCAGCAATACAGGTATGGCCAAATGAAAGAAGCACAACCCTTGTGGCTCTGCCAGAGAGCATAAGCATGGAGCCAGCTCTTTTTGCCCAGACCAATCACTACAACTTGCCAACAAGAAGCAAGTGTAAAGTCAGGGTTTTTTTTATACGGAAAATGCTCTTTTGGAGTGAATATTCCCCTTGTCTTCAATTATTATTGTGTGTTTCACCTCACAGAGGGGATTTGGAGGGTGAGCTGGATTTCTTACAGATGAGCCTCACTGAAAGATGCATCACAAGTGTTGCAGGAATGCAGTTAATGTGCTCTGTGCATTGATGGGCCAGATGGTTCATGGAATGTGGCTAGAGCTTGTCTGGAGCAAATGCTTTGAAATGACTTAATAAGAGGTATCCTCAGCACCAATTGTTTCACTTTGTAATCCACTGTTGTTGGGTCACACAACTTGCCAAGGAAACGTGGCCAAAGTTTTCAAACACTGTGATTATTAAAACACTCTTTATTTGTATGATAGTGTGACATTTATGAAACGGTCTAATAACAAGACAATTTTACCCTTGAACAGAAAACAGGATCCAAGCTCTTCCAAGACAAAACAGAGATGCAATAAAAGACAACATATCTGTACCAGCTCAACCTAAGTGGCACATGAGAGGTCCTCATGACCTGAGCATGGCTAGGACTTGTGATTCATATGCTGGAAAATGCTGAATTATTTGTCACTGCTCTGATTTTTTTTTACCTCACTTATCAGAGAAGAGGTGTACAATTGCCCCCCTTTTCATTTCTTGATACAACATTTGAAGTTGTTGAGGATTTTCCAAAGGTTTTAGTAGTCACATTAGACAAACAGGTCTGGATGTCAATAGATCAAAGTGCTCTTGACTGATGAATATGGTAGGAAACAATGGTTTCAGTTACTGAAGAACTAGGGAAAGGATGAGCTGGTAAGTGGTCTAATGTGTGATAGATGAAAGTTCATTACAGAGCTGAAAGCCCTCCTGTCCCTGACACAGCTGTGATAGTTCCATATAGTCTGTTAAACAGAAGAGAGATGCATAAACAGAGCATGGGCTGTATACAGCATGTATCAGGCATTCTCTTTGGTGAAATCTATAGCAGTATAGAATTGCTTGCATGTTCAACACATCATCAGAGCCCTTCAACTTTGTGCCTTGTGCCTTTAAAACCTGATCCCTGGGAGGCACGGGATTAAAGTTCCCAGCCTTTGTTCTTGAGAAACAAGCCTTCAGATGTGAAACACCAACATGCAGATAAAAAAACCCAAAACAAAATAAAAACCCAAACATAAAAAAACTCACAATCTTTCTGCTAATGTAATTTTTAAGCTGATATCATTAAGGAAGGAAAATGACTCATGATTTTAAGTGTACAGATCTGGCACTCCATTATAGTACAGAATACAAATGAGCCCTTTCTCATTTGATGGTTCATCTATCTGTGAGGGGAAGTACAGTTAACATATACATAGTGCTACACTCTCTATGACACTTGGGAGAAGCACTACTTGAACACAATTGAGACGTGCAGAAAAAATAAGAAAAGGGAAGTTTAGGAGGAAAAAATTCAATTTTGCTCTGTCTGTGGTTCAGATCTGACCCGAGGTGTCAAACAGGCTGCGTGACGAAGCACACAACAATTCAACAGATCCTCTGTAGCCAGAAGGGGCCCACGGTGGGGAGACTGAAAAATTAATTCCATCTGCCTGTAAGAAAGAGGCAAATGTCACTGAGTTAGGAAAACAGGGAAGAGGTCATTACTGAGGTCTCTCTGTACACAGCCTAACCTTTGCACATTAGGACAAGAATCACAAATAGAGGTGCATCAAGACCTTCCCTTTTCTCTGAATAAGAGCATGTTTTATAAACAATCACACAGCTCCTGGTATATACTGGTATATACATATATATTTAGATCCTATTTTCTTACCACAAAGCCCTACTTTCCTGTGGCTTTTAAGGATGTCTTACATAAACTACTTGGATGCCCTCTCCACGGCTGAGTAGCTGCAGCAGGTTGGTTGACACCCAGCACCCAAGAATTGGGAAATCAGACGTGTTTTCTTAGGGAGAGCACAAGTCATGTGGGATTTCAGAGTGCCTCTGAGCAGTGCATCATTGACAGCCTCAGCCCAGCTCTGGACATCTGCATTTTCAGAAGCATTGTATCTATGTCCATACCAGAGCTCTAGTCAGAGATCCTAAAGAGCAAAGCACCTAGAGGAAAGTCAAACATTGAATGCTGCAAAAGGAGACTGATCCAGCTTTGCTGCCAGCCCATCCCAGACACACAATTGCAGTGGCCTATATTTCCCTCTGGAGATGTCCAACGGCACCCACCTCTCTCTGCCAACTGCTCAGGGATTTTCAGCCCTCTCTTCCAGAACTGGGTTGCTAGGCACTTAAATTATGGATACAAATTGGGAGCTTAAATTAGGCAGGCTCTGTCCCACACCTGGTACTTATATATTATGAAACAGCCTTTCATTATATGATCACATATTTTCTTTCTTTTCTTTCCAGGGGACTGTTGCTTCATTAGGACACAGGATGGTTTATCACTGAGGCTGAATTGTGACTGGCTGACTTAGGAGGGTGATGATCATAGACGTATTGAAACTTCAAAGTGTGCAAAGAGTGTGGCAGAAAGGTATGGGAAGAAAAAAGTGGTTTAGGCTCAACACAGGTGCAAGCTCCTTACATAAAAGAGCTGAACGAGGGCTCCTGTCTTATATGAGTACAAAATTCGGAATTTTTCCATCTCATGCCAGGATGGTGAGACAAGTTCCTGAAAAGCTCTGCTGTGTGGCAAGTCAAATACTCCTTCCTTCCCCTGTTCACAGCAATCACCATTTTAATATGAGCTTAGATTTTTAACTTTGCTAGAAATGAAGAAAAATTTCCAAGCAAAGAAAATCGGTTCACAACAGAAAAGAAACTGTTTGTTTAAACATTTCACAAATAGCTACTTCAATAATTTACATGTGAGGCTTTTTTATTTTCTGCCTCCAAATGTGGAAATTAGTTATCATTGTCCATTTTCTAAAAAAAAACCAAAAAAACCAAACCCATTATAGCTAACCATCATTTTCCTGATCACAACACACCTTCTCCTGCTGTTAAGTGTTCACAATTAGGTCTTCTTGAACACCCCGAGGGAGACCTTCACTCTGTGTCTTCCTCTGTCACTGGCTTTCTGCCTCATACTGTGTACCTCACTTAATCTACAGCTCTCCCACAACTTGTGCAGGCTGAAATCTAGAGGAAAGCCTGGAATTTGATCTGGCATAATGCTGTGTACTGAAGTCTGTCTTGGTAGCACTTCAAGTGGATATTGCATTGTAAAAGGCTTTGAAAAATCAAGTTCTAGGTGTTTCCAATAATGTATCTAAATTGAATGGACATTTTTGACCTTAAACTCCCTTGTAGTGCAGCTCCTCATCTGTAAAATGGTGGTAATAGCATCTTGCCTTCTCACAGAGGTGTTTATAAATCTGACATTTGTGAAGGTCTCTGATAATACATAGTAGAGAGTACATTAAAAGTACCCACGAGGCAGTTTATAATTCTTGCCTTCAAAGCAGTATTTCAGTAGTATTCAGTAATAGTGTGTGGCACTTTATATATAGGTTTTTTGATTGCAATTCATATTTGATTTTTCAGCATCAGTCAAACAACAAAGTATAAAAGTTTTTCTAAGTAACATTATTCGATATTCAAATAAGAACCAAATGAGCAAGGAAATTACATGATCCTAATTATTCTTTGTGCATGTAAATCAGCTGTGAAATAATGATTTGAAACTCTTGTGTGTTTGGGAATCTTTCTCAATGAGGCAGAATAATTATCAACAAACCTCCATTAAGCCTCGCTTTAAAAAGAACTCATTATTAAATATGAACACAATTCTGCACTTCAAAGCCAAAATGACTCCCCAGCGGACTGGGCAGATATCAAGGCTTGTATGCATCAATGTGCATATCTCAAAAAAATTAAATGATAATTATTTTGCATTTAAAATAGGAATTCCCCCATTTACCTCTTATCGGGGCAAGAGATTGCTATGACCTAGAAACAAAGTTAAACTTGGTCAAACTCGAGGCAGCAGTCAAATAGCCAGTCTAAATGTAATGTCAATAAGCATAAAAAAAAAGCATTGATACAGTTTTCAATAAAGCAGATTCTCAATAGGCATGGAATATTTTACCTTCCCAAGTATCACATCATGTATAGATCAAGTGATAAAAGACATCAATTTCTCTCTTCGATTTGGTCCAGTGGACACCGATAATAGATCTTCCAAGACAGGCTGAAAAAAGGCTATTACTGAACATCAGCAATGAAATGTTAAATTAAAAGTTCATATAAACAGATTCAGAAGATCAATAATGTCCTCTTGCATGTTTCTTTTCAACAGAGAACTGCACTACACTTTTCAAAGAATGTAAATAACCTTCTCCTGGTTTTACATTTGATGAAACAAGTGCTGACTGGGTAAAGCCACTTGTTCCAGCTTGGTCAGAAACCTCTCTTGCTGCTGTGTGTTTCCATTCACATATGCTGGCCATAATCCACATTCTGGAGTGACCCACAGTGCTACCCACATTTACCTTCTGCAGTACAAGTGCCCATCAGGGAAGGAACCTCGAACAAGATCTGCTCCCCCAGACTGCCTATGGACACATGCAGTGAGGCACTAAGTAGGAAGCCTGTGTGTTTTAATCCCAGATTCCCTCCTAACTTGTTATAATTAGTCATCCATTTCATAGGTGAACAATGGAGTCCTTAAAAAGCAGTGCAGCTAAACTGGCCCCCACAACCCAAGGCCAGATCTTGCTCCTGCCTTTGAGAATGGATAACTCCCTGTTGTCTCCCCAGGAGGCCTGTCCCCACACACGGCTGCCCACATTCACAGTCACAGCAGCGAGGTCCGGGTCTGCAGAGGACTTTGCAAGTTGGAGCTCTGCTGCCTTGGGAAGGGAAGGCAACGCTGTAGGTACAGGACACACATTGCTTCTGCAGGAATAGGGGAGGGAGGATCTGAGTGTGCTTCTGGCTCTGAGAGATGGGCAACTCTCTGGAGAATCACAGAATCACAAGGGCTGGAAGGAACCTCGAAAGATCATCTAGTACAACCCCCCATGCCAGAGCAGGACCACCTAGAGTAGGTCACACAGGAACTTTTCCATGTAGGTTTTGAATGTCCCCAGTGCCACAGCTCCCTCTGTGGGCTCCTCCTCTGATGATTCAAAACATCCTCCCTTCACACTCTTCACTATTCTCAAGCAGTAACTGAGCAGGCCTGCAGGGGAGATTGCCAACTCTGTCCACAACATGCTGGAAAGAGGTGTTGGGTTTCATAGGCAAACATGTGCATGTAGACCCCCTATGACATCCCTGGGATAACAAGTGCCATTGTGGGACCATAGCATTTGCTCCTGTGAGGTTTTAGGATTTATCACTTGGTAAGGAAGAGGCAGTCCCCTTTCAGGAGAGAGCCCACATTTTAAGGGAGCAGAGAAAGGTGACTTGGAAAGATGTTTAACCCTTCCACTGGATTTATCCCCCAAATCACAGAATCACAGAATCTTAAGGTTTGGAACAGCTGAAGATGAGCCAGTAGTGTGCCCAAGTGGCCAAGAAGGCCAATGGCATCTGGCTTGTATCAGGAACAACGTGACCAGCAAGATCAAGGCAGTGATTGTCTCCTATACTCAGAGCCAGTGAGGTGCTAGAGCACCTTGAGTGCGTGTTCAGTTCTGGAGCATGTCGAGAGATGAGTAACAGAGCCAGCGAAAGGTCTGGAGCGCAAGTCTGATGATAAGTGGTTGAGGGAATTGAGACTGTTTAGTCTGGAGAAGAAGAGGCTGAGGGGCAACATGATCACTCTGCAATTCCCCAACAAGAGGTTGTAGTGAGGTGAGGGTCAGTCTCTTCTCTCAAATAACAAGTGATAAGAAAAGAGGAGGTGGCCTCAGTTTACTGCAGGTGAGGTTTGACTGGATATTAGGAAGATTTCTTCACTAAGAGGGTTGTTAGACACTGTCGCAGGCTGCCCAGGGGGTTGGTGGTGTCCCCATCCCTCGAGATATTGCAAAGTTGTGTAGCTGAGGTGCTGAGGGATGTGGTTTAGTGATGGGCTTAGCAGAGTTAGGTTAACGGTTGGATTAGATGATCTTAAAGGTCTTTTTCAATCAAATCAGTTCTATGATTCTAAGTAAATATTTAATCTTACTACATCCTCCTCTGTGCCTCAACCATCTCCTGCTTTCTCTTGTGAAGATGAGTTTGAGGTAAGCCCCTGTTTTGCAGGGGTTGGATGCCTACTCCAGCTCCCAGCTGGGGAAAGTCTCCCCAAACACACCTTGGGATGCTTTCATAGGGAGTAACACAGATAGCTACAAAGTTTCTCATCAGAACTGGCTGGTTATGAAAAGAAAGATTAAGACACCATATCTATTTTTTTCCATGAGAATATTGCCTGGCTCTAACAATAAAAACGCTCCTGATGGTGCACAGTGGAGTTATTACACAGACTATCACTGTCATGCTTTCTATAGAAAAGAACATAACTAATGTAAAGGTGTAAAATGGAAGTGATTATAGATGGTATCTGAAACCAATTACATTTGCATGCTGATACTTCCTTGTAGACTAACTCCATCTCATATTCCTCAGCCATCCATTCATGTTCATCTGAAAGAACAGAAGGACGGCATACACTGCCTAGCTAAAGTCACCAGAGTCAGCACGTCCTCTCTCTACTGCAACAGCTACAGCCTTTTTATTCAAGCAGTATTTTGTGTGCATCAGAGAATTGAGGCATCAGGTCCCACTATTGTCCACCAATATGGAGAGAAACTTGCTGTGTAGACACACTGCACAGCCTTGCACGGCACTGACAGCTCTGACACTGCCCTGACCCCACTCCTGTCACACATGCCAGCTCCTCAGACAACTCAACAAACAGAAGGGATTCGGTGCTCCCCTGAAACAGCTTCACCCCCCATGAAACAGCTTTACCCAACACAAGGATTCTGGGTCTCCTGAGGACATGGATACTGGCTCAGCTGGCTGCTGTGTCCTGCTGCCACACACACTGGCCTGACACAGGGCTTCCATCAAAGCTTAGTCCACGTGTGATTGACAAACACCTGCACAGTTAAGTTTTAAAGACTTCAAGTTTGGAGGCCTCTTAACACTGTTATTGCAAAGGTCTCACTGCTTTGGCAGTTGCAACAGTTCCATTTTAAACATTTAATTTCATTACTGAACCTAGCCCAAGGCTCTGCTCTTCTATGTTCTCTGCCTTGCAAGAATTGATCTGAGGTCTACCTTCTTATCTTTGAGCAAATGTAATTGAGGTTTGAAACAACCAAGTTGAGCCTATTTAGAAACTTTAATGTTCTGTGATAATAGAAGCTCTATTACTTTAACATCCTACTGCTGAAATTCCCTTATAGCTGTTTATTGACCTATAAAGATGTGACATAAATGCATCTTTGTCATGAAGAAAATGGTGAGACAGGTATGACATTTCTCCCTGAGGCAGCTACTGCAGCTTCAATTATCTTATCTGCAGGAAAAGTGGCTGCAGAAGCTTAATCACTGCTTAATTTACTAATAGTCAACCAAAGCCAGACCATTCGGCAACTGTATCCAGCACTCTGTCCCTAAACACACTCCACCAAGGGCTGGAAGTGGTTATCAGGTGTGCTAACAACCATTGCACAACTCAGAAGGGAATAATTGGGTTACACATTAATTTCTGATCAGGTGGTATAATTTTCTAACCAAGAAGCTCCACAACAAAATAGAAAATTTGGGAAAAATCCTCCACCTCACCACCACCAAAAAACCTCACTGTCTCTAAAAGGTCAATAATGTTTCTTTATGTCCTGAATTAACCTGCAGTCTAATACACCACACGAACCCTGACATGAATGCAGAGATTATATTGATTAGCCAAATTAGAAAGGGTAATAGGAAGAGGGGAATTAACATTCAGGCCTTGGTTAAAGCAAAGGGCTGTAGGAGAAAGTAGAGACACAGAGACACACTCCCTCCCCCTTACATATCTCTTTTCTAATTACATTTAGCTAATCCGTTCAATTAACATTGATGAATTTTATGATGAAAAGCATAATGAATCCATTAAACACAAAACAAGTATTGGCATAAACCCTTTTCACCCCAGGAAGTGAATTATATCAGAAGAGCTACAGTAATTTACTAATAAAGTGATCTAATGATGAAAAGAAGCCATTCATTTTGTGGCCAGTTAAGATCCAGGCTGGCAGAGGTTGGATCCTCCAGATCAGAATGTTGCTGCTGAGGGAATGTTGCTCCTCTCCCAGGCTGCAGCGATTGGCAGAAGAATTGGGCCAACACGATACGTCACTCTCCACTACCTAGTAATAATGTTGCACTGACACTGTCAGTATTTTTCATCCTCCTGCTCCTGCTAGACTCTCCTATAAAAAGACAATTTGTTAAGCAGTTAGTCACTGCTTTATAATTCATAGACTCTCTCAAAAGTTTTAATGAGAAACCACAAAAGCAGTAAGAGGGAAGCATGGGATGAGACAACTATTTATAAGCCAGCAAATACCCTTCTGTACCAGTCTCCTCTCGCGACGTGTGTGTTACATTTCTATCATGCACACACTAAATTTATATGTCATGCATTCCCTTAACAAGACTGTTCATACAACTATGATAAATAGGACCATAATCTGTAGCGATTTCAATCCTTCTGTATGCCAGCAGAAGTCTCTTAGCAACGGTTGTTAGGGGCAACACCGGCATTCAGCATCTTCCGTCAAATTCAGTGGCAACCGAGCTTCCACTGGCTTATGATCGAGGCTCCAGCTATACCTCAGAGAAAACAGAGCCTCCCTTCCCCCTTCCACAAATCCATGCTACAGAGAGAGACTCGTGCACAGTGTGTAAGGCTCAGCAATTATTTTAAATTATCATTTAGCACGATCTAAGCAGCCATTCTGGCCATGACATCTATCCCATCTCCTATCACTCTAGAGGGCTATTACCTTGTTTTCCAAGATCACAACAGTTTTATCCTTTCCCCAGTCTGCTTAAAATTCACTATATTTTCTTTAAACTGGAATAGGGAATCTCTGTAATGTGGTACAAAGAAATCCATTTACTAGTCCCTTATTGAGATGTGTCACTGATGCACTTCTAAAGCTGTGGCACAAGGTGTATGCCTGTAAAATAAGGCCATGATCTTAATAGTCCTTTAATTTTTTTATTCTGACCATAGCCTAGTGTCATCTCCTAATTGTTGAGCATTTCCCACAAGAGCAGTTGCTGCAATTCATCTGATTTTAAAGGCTGATATTTTTTTTCAGTGGGAACACAACCAATCCTTCTGGACCAGAAGTCTCCAGACCGTGCCACAATACTGAAGGGTCTTCTGTGTTAAAGGAAAAAAGAAGAACATAATCTGGTGAAATCCAACCAAAAAAAGTGATGAGGATCCTATGCCAATCAGACTGAAGTGTGTATTGAGCAGCTCCAGCTTTAATGATGACATCTGTGATATGGGCTGAGAAGGGTACTGGGCTGCCTCTTCCCTGGGGATTATATGAATATTTCATCTCAAATCAATTACTGAGCTGCTATTCCCACTGCTGTCCTTAAGGCTGTCAGCCAACTCACTCTAAACCCCTGTTCTGAGGCAATTGACATCTCAGCTTTAAAACAAACCCCGAAACCACTCACACAAAACCCCCTGTGGTCTGAAATCTGGCATCAGAAGGACTTACCCTGAAATCACATGACAATATTTTGATTAATAGCAAACTTTTCTTCCTTTAAAAAACTCCCAGGCATTTTCACACACCTTTTTCCTCATTTGCATTTAAATTACTTCATTAGATAACATGCCATTTTCCTTGTGTTGTATTTGTCTTCTAGGAACAATTACTTCTCTCTCTTAAACTTGCAAATTTTGCAAGTTTAACCCAAGACCCATCTAAATATTGGAGCAATATTTAGACTCAAACCAAAAAGAGCAAGATGTGTCAGAGTCGTGAGCGACACTCCCTTCATTGTAAGCAGATGCACAGCTGTCAGATCAGTAGAGGAGATGAAATATTTTTTGCCATAACTCTTTGGCATCAGCAGTTGATTTATGGATCTTTTGTCGGAATTAGATTTGAATTTCCTTGCTTATCCTGGAGTTGAATCATGATTGTCTTGTTGTTCCTTCCCATGAGAGCTAGTCAGGTATTTCAAGCTTGCATTTACTGGACAAGGAATTATTCTGCTCTGTTTGGAATTAGCATCACTTGTTCAACCCCTGTTGATTAAATATCCTTTTGTATCTCTCAGTCTTCAGTTCCTTCAGTCCTTCAGGAAACTGCAATGAGCCTAAAAGCCCCTCTCCACAGTTTTGAGACAATTTTGGGCAAGGAAATTTCTCAACTTACTTTAGAGCCCTGCAAGGCAGATGTTATAACCTAACTGTGAACCAGCCACTGGATCCCCCTGAGTCAATGGAATAAATGAAAACCAGCAACTCACCTTTGGGATGACTTGGATAGAAAAGGAGATTATGGGACCTTTTAACGTTAAGGTGTCAACATTTAGGGAAAAGTCTCCACCTTCACCACTGAGAGGAAGGGCAAGACTACTAATCAAAAGATAAGAAATTAAAACTCAGCTGTATCATCACAGAAACATAGAACCACAGAATGGTAGAGGTTGGAAGGGATCTTTAGAGACCTCCTGTTGTCCAAGCAGTTTAGGGTAAGCCACAGCCTTTCCCATTTGGAAAATGGGAAAGCCCTTCTTTTCTCGTGATTTGTCTTGCCTTTAAGAATCCCAGCTCTTTTGGTTAGGGGACCATGCCTTGATGTATTTGTACAGCCTGCAGACATGTACAAGCTTTCCCTAGAAGAGATTTCCACATGCTACTCTAGACATACTCTAGAGCTGAGCTCTTATGAACACAATGACAGGGTGTCAGCCAGATATAATAACAGAACTTGGTAATTAAACTCACCTATAGATTGGATTAGAGTTTAAGAATGTTTTTTTTCTGAAGTTTCTAGACACAAATAAGAAGACAATAAGTAATATAGTACCCCTTACACTTATTAGTACTCTCAGTGCTAACTGGTACCACCCCCTTTAATGTGAAACTTCTTTCTATAAGGCCATGCATGCTCCCAGAGGTGCTTGACTTCTTGTATTCAACATGAAAAAGCAGCCTTCAGGAAAATGCTAGCTGTACGTTTGCATTAGCTGTGGAACAGATACAATTTCTTTTGTGACTGGAACTAATGCAATCTGCAAGAAAATCAATACAGGTTCACAGGGAAATAATCAGGCAGTTCTGAGAGTGCCTTGCAGTCTAACAGGGAGATGGCCTGCTAACACTGAAAACTGCTCAATAGCCATGCTTTTGATCTTGCTTCCTTCATATTACAGCCAAGCCTTCCAGACTATCAGGAGTGCATCACACAGCTTCCAAACATATCAATCTTGTTTTTACTGTCTGCTCTGGTATTTGCATCATGAAGGCTGATCGAATTATTCAGTGCTGCATCCAGAAGTGAGTGTTCTCCGTGTTCTCTTGGATTATCAATTTGAAAAACATACTGGCAGGACTAGAGACTAATTCTTTTAAGGTGGTTTCTTTTTCATTTTTTTAACTCTCTGGTAAAGGTGCTGGCTCTAATTACTCTACATCTCTGTTCAAAGACACATTAAAGCATCTCTTCCTATCTGCGAATCAGAACTTGATGATGTTTGTGTTTGGCTCCTAGATCTTCTTTTTATGCTCATTTTAAACACAATATTGGGTTTGGGTTTCTTTTTTTTGTAGTTTATAAAGACTCTAAAGCAATCATCCTTTATGATGCCAAAGCTGTACAGAAGGAGGAAAAAGTAACCAGCTCTATATCATCAGGGAAATGCTGAAAGAAATACGTGTCCCAGAAGAGGATAAAAGAAATGATGGACTTCATGCAGAGCTAAACATAGTGCAGGAGGGATGAATTTCAAAAAAGTGCAATACTCAGAGAAGAAGCTTGAATATATTCAGGAAAAAAAAGAGTATAGCTAACACAAATGACTTCCCTTTACTTCTGGGGACACATGAATATTGGTGTGCAAAGCCCAGAAGTAGGAGATACATCGTTGTTCTTTCAAAATGCTTATACTTCCCTAGTCAGTAAAACACAACACAGAAAAATCTGCTGTTGCATTTGGTGAATGAAGAAACAGCAGAAACATTTTCTATAACGGGATACTTACAGGTCAGGAATCATTGTTGCCTTGGTCCACTATGGAGATAGGCATTATCAATGGTGAGTGCCCCTCCTGAGCTTTCCAGCCTGCTGATGATTTTCTCGGGTTTAATAATATAGGCTGAAATTTCCATTCTGGATGATTATTCCCTCCTCTCTCTAAATTCAGGTAAAAGTTAGAGTTGGTTAGGAGAGTGAGATGGGAGGGCAGTGAGAGGAGTGTTGTGAAGGCATTTTTCAATATTCCCAGCAACCTGTAAAATTTTACAAACCTCAGGCCATGTAACAACCACTTGAAAGCTGTTAAACATGATCTGTGCAGCATAATCACACAGTTTTTCTATTCCATGGAAATGAGCCCATTTATTTAAACTGAATCTTTGCCAAAAATTCAACTTTGCATTTGTTTGGTAATGACAAAGTACAATTTTCTATTTTTGTGGTCCCAAATAGCATGCTTGAACTTGTAATGTCTCTTAAAGCTCACCAGACTGCATGTATATTGTCTTCCTTGAGCAAGTGGTCATGTATCCACTTGCTTTGAAAAGTTCCTCTTGTAATGATTGCTCCCATGGGCTCCTGGTAACTGGTATTTAATGATGGAAAGGGCAAGAAACTGATATGATGGGAAGAGGAGACACAGAGGGACTGGGAGAAAACAGAGAGAGATGGGATTAACTGAGGATTTGGGGAAAGCCTGGAGCCACCAAGGAAAAGGTATAGAGGACAGAAATGTGTCTAGATGAGCAAATACAAAAAAAGAGAGATCCAAACTAGAGTAGCAATCTGAGATCTGACAATATTTGAGGGAGAATTAGGGGGGAATGGGAAATGACCATCTGTGGGACACAGCTGAAAATCAGGGAGAGAGAAACAGCTGGAGGAGTGGGAGCAGGAGCTGTGCTGGGGTTGACCCTAGCTGGATGCCAGGTGCCCACCAAAGTCATTCTATCATTCCCCCTCCTCAAGAAGACAGAAGAGGGAAAATATAACAAAAGGTCAAGATAAGGACAGGAATCACTCAGCAAGTACCATAATGGGTGAAATATACTCAGCTTGGGGAAATTAGTTTATTTTATTATCAATCAGAACAGAGTAGGGTAATGAGAAATAAAGCCAAATCTAAAAACACCTCTGTCCACCTCTCACTTCTTCCTTGGATTTAACTTTAATCCTGATTTCTCTACCTTCTCCCCTCCAGAGGCACAGAGAAACTTGGAATGGGAGTTGCGGTCAGTTTGCTGTATTGTCTCTGTTACTCCTTCCTCCTCAGGGGCATGACTCCTAATGCTCTTTTCCTGATCCAGCATAAAGTCCTTCACACAAGAAAGCCCTCCCCAAACTGCTCCAACATGAGTCCTTCTCACAGGCTACAGTTCTTCACAAACTACTCCGGCGTGGGTCCCTTCCACGAGGTGCAATCCTTCAGGAATGAACCGCTCCAGTGTGAGTTCCCCACGAGGTCACAACTCCTGCCAGGAAACCTGCTCTAGTGTGGGCTCTTCTCCCCACAGGGTCCTGCCAGGAGTCGCCCCAGCATGTGCTTCCCATGAGGTCATAGCCTCCTTGGGGCATCCATCCATTGTGGTGTGGAGTCCTCCCAGCGTTGCAGTGAATCACTACTCCACCATGGTCTCCATGGCTGCAGGGCCTGGAGCACCTTCGTCCCTCCTTTTCCACTGATTTTGGTGTCTGCAGAGTTGTTGCTCTCATATTCTCACTCCTCTCTCCATCTGCAACTGCTGCTGTTGCACAGTTTCCCTCCTTTTCTCAAATCTCTTCTCCCAGAGGTGCTGCCACAGTCACTGATGGGCTCAGCCTTGGCCACCAGTGGGTCTTTCTTGAAGCTGTCTGGCACAGGCTCTGTCAGACACGGGGGAAGCTTCTGGCAACTTCTCACAAAAGCCACTCCTGTCACTCCTCCACTACCAAAACCTTGCCATGTAAATGCAATGCAAAGACAGGGTGACAGCAGAACACAACTGCACGGGTTAGTTGCAGCAGTTGCTGAAGGAAGCTTGAAGCACTTCTTAGATTTCAAGTGCATGACCGCGCTGCTTAATATTACTCACACCATTTCTTTTTCATAATTATTGTATTAAAAGCCAAAGAACAAGTGAGTTTCTTGAGGCAACAGCAAAATCTCTCACAGAAATCTCCCAGGATTTGTTGCAGGACGCTGTATTAAGTACTGTGATTGCTGATGTGCGATATGGGTCAACAACAGGACAAGAATCACTGAACATCGAGTATGGCACAGAGGGCTTGCTGCCATATGCCAGTGCAGCACGTGTGATATCTAGGACAACTAAGAGCAGCAGACTCATAAGCAGACTTTTGGAGATGCGGATATGTCACAATATCAACTAAACTCAAAGCTCCTTGGCTTGGTGATAGAAACCCACAACTACATGGTCTGTTCAAAAGGGATCCCACATTAGGTTCTCAACAGTCAAATCCCTATAGCACAGAGTGATGAGTCTGGTTGGATTTCTTGGAAAGGCAAGGCATGAGAAGTCTCCTCAATGGTGCAAGTGGAGAAATACTTGCTAAGACTTGCACAAAACAAGAGAGGAGGTAAATCCAGAAACCCAGCTCCTTTTATTCCCTATGGTGCTCACCTCTGAGTGCTGATTGAAGCCCTCATGCCAGTGATGGGCTAAATGATTCCCCACAGTGGTTACAAGAGCTATGGTGAAGATAAGCTGACATTCAACACTAGAATTATTTAAAAGTTTTGAGTATTTTTCTCCAACAGCAGTTGAATAAGTAGTTTGTAAAGCAAAAGAAGACCAGAGCTGAGGTCAACCAGACCTCACCAGGGCAGCCTGCTCTAGGATATATGGTTTATAAGCTCTATACACAGCTTCACTATCAGCTCAGTGTCTTTTCAGGCTTCATATGAGTAGGAGCAAGTGGTCTGCATGCAGATACCTTTTGACATCTTTCTGGTTTTGGGCACTGAGCATTATCAACAGTGATGTACTGAGGGCATGTTAGCACCCCAAAAAAGATTTGAAAACTAGGCAAAGATTATTAATTGCTGGATATGGATTTCAATTGTGAGAGTGTCAGCTAAGCAATATAGGTTTTCCTGGGAGTGCAGAATTGCCAAGAGTCTGATTTGAATCACAAACAGGATAAATTTATTCTCATAGAATTACCTGAGAAAACTTCAAATTAGGTAAAGATGAAAGATGGTATCAGCAAGGCTGGTTATATAAATATCTACCAGGTCTCCATTGGGAGAGTTTTACAGCTCCCGTGAGATACCACAATTTCATTATTATCAGTACAAAACCAGTTAGTATCAAGGCAGTCAAGCTTTGAACTTGATCTATAGTTACATGTTTTACAGCAGAGCAGCTATAACCTCCAACTAGCAACATCTGGGTTTCTATGAAATGAAAAAAGAACCAATTTTAGTTCTTACCCACGGGGAAGACAAGCAGGTGCACTAAAGCAGATCAAAAACTCAAGCTGAACAGGCAAACACATGGGAGCAAGCAGATATAGATGTCCTTTAGTGGCCACAGCAACAATATTTTAAGTAAAATCCATTTGCAAAGCTGAAACTACAGACTGAAGAAGGTGGCAGTTACCAATTTGGGTTCCAGTCACCGAACTGGAAGTCATCACACTCCAAGAAAGAAACAAACCTCTCTGTCACATACAGTCACATTCTCCACGTCAACAGCAGGGTTGTGCTGAAGTGTTTTGTGCTGTCAGTCACTGCAGCAGATTGCCTTATTGCTCAGTGAGAGCCTGGATGGGGATGCAGGCGACTTCTGCTGTCAGAGGAGCCCCCGACTCACAGCTGTGTCTAGTTCCTTGGCTTAGATTGTAAATTCTGTCATGCAATATAGATAACCTTTAACAAAAATGTCTTCTGCATATACACAGTGTCAGTCACAGCAAAACCCTGTTGGGTTGTGGGGTCATGTTGGTCTCCAGCTATTACAGTAATAAACATGATTAATTGCAGCTATAAAAAGCAATTTCATTCTGACTGCTAACCTCACAAACGAAAATAAATAAACAAAGAATGAGCTGCAGTATGACATTTTTACATCCACATTGGTTTATCTTTCACCTCTGGACTGTGAATCTGGTGGGAACAATAGTTGTTTTGGCACTGTCAGCGTTTGCCATCACAGTGTTACAGGGTGGAGGTGCCACAGGTAATTTCCATTACAAGGAGGAGAAAACTACTTTCTCTCTAAGGCTATTGTAACAAAATATTGTGACTTAACCTTTTTTTTTTTTTTTGATGTGGCAAAGCAGCTGGGAGCCTTCATTCACCAAGACAATGAAAATCCAATCTTGCAAACTCAGATGACAAGTAACATCTGAGGTGCAAAGGGCAGGGCTGAAATTAATGTTGAATTTACTTAACCTAAAATACAGACTTGCTGGAGGACTCTGTTGCAGAGGATCAGAGTATATAATGACATGAACACACATCCAATGGGAACTGCATGGAGAACCCTGTGTAAAGTTGTTAAATTTTCGAAAAACTTCAACTAAACTGAACTTCAAATATGTTATTTGCAATTTTCTTTTCTTTGTAGACTTTTTATCATCAACATGATGAACATGATTTATCTCCTTGATCATCTTGAAGAATTAATTTAACATAAATTATTTTATTCAAGATCTTCTCTTCTCATTCAGCAGAAAATGCTGTAGCAATATCCAGTGGCTGAAAGCTGAGGCTTGCAATATAAATTCAGGTGCATGTTGGAGAGGAGCTCTGCAGAGAGAGACCTGGGAGTCCTGGTTGATAATAAACTAACCATGAACCAGCAATGTGCCCTCATGGCCAAGAAGGCCAATGGCAGCCTGGGATGCATCAAGAAGAGTGTGGTCAGAAGGTCAAGGGAGGTTTTGCTCCCCCTCTACTTTGTCCTGGTGAGGCCTCATCTGGAGTCCTGTGTCCAGTTCTGGGCTCATGAGCTCAAGAGGGACAGAGAACTGCTGGAGAGAGTCCAGCACAGGGCCACCAAGATGATCAGGGGACTGGAACATCTTTCATACAAGGAAAGGCTGCAGGAAATGGGGTTGTTTAGAAAAGAGAAGACTGAGGGGNTACAATTGTATGATTCTATGCTTTTAACAAGAATAGCTAATTATGGAAACAATTTACCCAAGGATCCAGTAGCTTCCCTGTCAACTATGACCTTTAAATAATATTAGGTTCTTCTGAACCATTGGACATTTAATGTCCAATGTTTACGGGGAAGACAGGAACCAAGAGTTAGTATGTATAGATTATGCTGGATACATTTGCTGTGACCTAAGAATCTTTTCACTGGAGACAGGGTTTTCCCCATGATTTTGTAGTTTTTATAGCCTTATTTAACAAACTCTATGGGCCATTCTCTTAACTTTGCAAACAAATCTGCATTTATCATGTTTTAAAGGGAAACTTGAATAAACACTTCGTACAAAATATTCACAGCTGCATAAATCAACTCAAAGAGAATATTAGGTGTTTATTAACAGGAAAACATAAGCTGTAGGAGCACGCTTTGTACCTTCCTTTCTTTGTGCTTCTCTTGTGAAACATTAAGGATGTCCTAGGATATGAGGTAATTATGCAGATAGTGTATTACAGGCAAATAAATGCCACATGCTCCCTCATCTCTGGACAGCTTGCAACTCACTGTTTATCTCCTCACTATGATAGAGGGTTTTCTGCAAAGGCTGCAGTGCCCTGATACGGAAGTTGCAAAAAATACTTAGATGTCAGTTTAGTCTGGGAAGATGTAAGTGAAGGGATGAAATCAATGTTTAAGGTGCATGGGAAACAAGCAAAATCTGAGATGAGAGATAGATGGAAGTCTGTACTTAGCATGCCTTCATATTACCAGGTTAAAAGCCATAGAACATAGCCACATATGGCAGCATGAGTTTCACCATCTGCACCATGTTGATAGCAGGCGACCGTGAGATTGCACCCTTGAGGTTTTTGAGTCAGAGGAATTGAAACCAGCAGTGTACATCCCCAGCCTGGAGCTGTGGTCTGGAGCTGTGGTCTGGCCTAGTCCTGCCTATAACACCCATCTCCTGTGAGAGGAATCCCTCTCAATCCTCCCCATTCCTAGCTCTTTTCTCTCTCATCTTTCTTTTGACAGTCCTGAAGGGTTTCACAGTGACACATGCTGCAGCTGATGTCGTGGTGAAACATTTCAACCCAGGTGTGTCCAGATCAGCCTCTGTTAAAAGACATCAGACACCTGCCAAGCAGATCACATTGTCAAGGCAAAGTTTTCCTTGAAAAACTGAACAGCAAGAGAGGTCTTATCCTATAGGTAGATTATGTTTCATTAAGCAATTCTTTGCCATTAATTCTGCACTTAGGAAACTGATTGCTGAATATCTGCAATCGGACCTCAACTGCTCACCAAGGCTCTCTCCTGTGGTTTCACCTCTTTTAGCCAGGACAGCTTCCCAAGGTGAACATTTGCTCCTCAGCATCAGTTTTGGCTGTCCTTGCATCTCCCATCTGACCAAACCAGCTACAGAGACCAGAGCTGCTTGGAGAGGAGAAGGGAGGCCAATTGGGTCAATGAATTTTTTGGCATTCCAGCAAAACCCTTTTCAGACACATTACAGGGTTCTTAGAGCATTCTGGAGGCAAAAATGACTTCAGAGAGAGTCAAAGTCTATGTAGCTAAAGTAGTACTGGCTGCTTTGTATAAAAACCTACAGACAGGCCTGACTTCATAGGTAAACCTGAGCTTATCCATTTGTGCACTCAGATATTAAAGACAAAGCCAACTAATTCACTTATCCTTGTAGGTTCAAGGGAGTAAACAAAAGACTATTTCAAGAGAACTTTCAAAGTACTGTAGCCCAAGATGTCTTCTTTTTTTTTAATGTATATTTTCCTCTTTCATATTCCCATGTACTTAGAAACTCAAACTCAATATGTGTTTGGGGTTTTTTTATGCTTTCTTATATCACCCAAAAGGAATCTGTTTCAAGGCTGTGTTGCCATGTGACTTTCTTCAGCATTTACCTATGCTTGTCAGCTTGTAAGCATTAAAAATTCAACTCTAAACACAGGACGACCCCTTCTTCCCAGTCTATGACAACTAATACATGTCCTTACAGTAAACCATCTTTATTATAAGTTGTACTGTCTTTCTCTCTCTCTCTCATTCTTCTCAGCATAATTGAAAAGTGAAGCCAGTTAAGACAAAGGGTTCAGGTAGATGCTGATTTTAGCCCCCATTTATATCAGAATGACCCCACTCTTCAATTATTTATCTGTGTTATCACGGTATTTAGGAGCAGCTGGCACAGAGCAGCTGCCATGCTGCTACAACACCAGAAAGATTATTCATTTTTACGTGTTTCCTCACTTAAAGGATTTAAGGCCTGAGACACGACAGGGGCAGACCGACAGAGGGAATGGAAGAACTGAGAGACTGTCAGATAAACCATTTTCCAGCAACAAGCTGCCAAAGTTGCCAGCTGTCCTGTGTCAGCCCACAGCACAAGTCTCACTTCACCCATTGCACCCAAAGGTACACTGAGTCTGTGCATCACATCTCTGTCAGGCACAGACACTTCTTCCAAACAAGTTTGATAAACTGGTATGATTTTTCCCAGTAAAAGCACAGCTTTGGAAATATCAGCACTGAAAGTTATTCTTTCTGATTAGGAAAAATAGGGACATAATTTCCCAAGGATTGTGTCGCCAGTGTGACTGGGGACCTGAGGAGCCCAAGGATGTCCTTGGGCTGCTCTTCACCTTCTTCTATGGACTGCACAGGTGCCACCTCCTCTCTACTGTCAGGAGCATGGGCTATGGAGCAACCACCTGAGTATCAGCTTACCTTCATCCCTGGAGGTGCTTAAGACATGGGTGGATGTTGCACTTAGGGAAATGGTCTAGTGGTTGATAGGGCTGGGACAAAGGCTGGACTCAATAATCTTAAAGGTCTCTTCCAACTGAAATGATTCTATGATCAGAGAGCCCTAGTGGTGCTGCAAAGAACACCTGGGACTGAGCAGAGACTCCTGTGATCTCTTTTACTCTTCAGGCAGCAGGGGCAATGAGGTCAGACAGGAAGGATGAGGTTAGGCTTATTCTTAACCTCAACCACCCATCTCAAGCTGAAAGGGGTAGACAAGATGTGATGCTTCCAAATACAGCTTTCAGACATTAAGAAATCTCCAGAAGGAAGTGCATTTGTTCTTGTTCTTGTTTGGTGGATGATAGTGAGCCCGAAGCAAACATATGCAACAGTGTACATATGAATATGTTTCCCCAGCTCTCCAGGCAGCTGAAGTGAAATGCACTAAGAATTGCTGTGCTAAAGCCTCAGTGTCAGTTATCTCTTCTGAAAGGTCACGTCACTGAAGCAGTTGGTTGAGTACCCTGCAGAGTTGTACTATTTGTTCTGCATGGAGAGAAATATCTGCCACAGAGAAGGAATTTCCATTTCCAAGGTCTTTCAGATGCAGAATCACTCGTCACTTTCCTCATCAATATCTGCCTTTGCAATGTACTCCGTACAGGGTCACTCTCAGCTTCATTTTCTTTGCTTTTACATCCATGTGGCTGGGAAATCAACTGCAGTACAAAAAGTAACTGCGTAAAGACCAAACAGAAAGGGCAGTAAAGGCAAAAGAAGGCTTTGAATGGACTTCACCTTGGAAATGTTTTCAGCTGTATTGAGGCTGAGCAGGCATTTATTTTTTCAGATATTTTTTTCCATCCACACAATTTATTCCACCTGAATTCTGAACATGTTGTGCTTGCCCTTATGCAAACTAATAAGGAAGATTTCAGTCTCTGTAGCAGAACAATTTGGCAGTGGGGGACAGACCAGGTTTCTCTGACAGATGCAAATATTTACACCAGATAGCAAACATGTCATAGGGTCGAGCAACAGAGCAGCTGCAATACCAGCAGAAAGCCACATAATGGTTCTCTTTGGCTCCAGGTTCACATAATTGATTGAATCAGCAGATAACCAGTTACACTAAACACCCACTAAATCTTCTCATTGTCAGCAAAGATGCAGCTTCTTATAAAGAAAGATATTTAAAGGATGAGATGAAGCTATTTCCCAGAGTCATGTGTAAATACAAATGTCATTATTCAAAGTGTGCATTGCACACATTTAAACTACCAGTTGCAGCCTATGGCACAAGCTAGGATACTCATAATCTGATTTTCTCCTCAAATTCCATTGACTAAACAAACATTTCTAAGAGAATTCTGGAAAGGGATCTTCCCAGCTGAGACACCTGATCTAAGCCAGCTGCCTGGGCTCTCTGTTCTCTTAATGGAAACAGGTGTGTTTAGGTCATGAACCTTCTTGTCCTATTTTATCTAAATTGTGACGAGATGAGTCAGGTCCTCGAAACATCTGTTTCTTTCCTCTGGTAATACAAGGTGTTGAGACAAATAGCATACATGTAAGCATATATATTGCAGGGACTTCATTGGGGCAGATGATTTGCCTGCTCAGCATCCAAATGAGCCTTGCCAAGCACTAGTAATAAAAACCTTAACAGAGAAGTTATCAAGCTTGCAGCTTTGGTCAAAATACTGAACTTCTATGAAAATCTGTTTTCCTGCTTGACTTATTTCCCAAGTTTGATTCTCAAGTTTGTCCAAGTTCCTGCTCTTGCCTATCCCACGTTTTTGCTTAAAAGCATCACCTCTGTGCTAAACCCCCAAATGTATTTGATAAGCCTTCATCCTGGCTTATACATCTGAAGAACTCACTCCCACTACGATGTCTATAGCAACACCTGTGGATTTGCTCAGAAAAAGGCTTTTCTTCCATTGTTGTTTGTCTTTCCTGAGAAAGCAGCAGACAGCTCGTGGTCCTATGACATTCTTAGGGCACACATCACCATTTAAGTGACATCTGGAAGACTTTCAACACCCCTTTAACATACAAGAAACATTTAACAATCAGATCAAGGCTTACTGTAACGCTGATGAATCTGAGACAGTTTATAGAAGGTAGTACAGATGCCTGGCTTGAGAAGTTTTTGCTCTGCTGCTTTTTTGGGAGATACCTCTTCAGAAGGCAATGTTGAGTCCAATGGTACCTTTGGGGCATTCTCAGACAACCAAAGGCATCACACTTCTTATGGCTCTGGAGAGAAGTGAAGTCCTGGGATTTGTTTTCACCTCCTGAAATAGCTCTGCCCGAATTGCAAAAATGGAAGACAAAAAATTCCTTCAGAATGAGCTGACTCCTTAGGGGAAGGGATTGGGTAGAGGGAATGTGGGATTCTGATTGGCTGGACAAGTGTGCTGAAATTGGACTTTGTGTGCAGATAAGTGAGTTCACATCCATGGAAAGCCATGTGTTTGTATCCAGGAGCTTTTCTTATACATATCTACCCAATCTTCACTCCTCCTTAGTGTTTATTTGTCTCTTGTTGTTGAAAATAAAGATTCCTCTGTAAGCCAATGGAAGCTCTGTGAGCTGGAAAGGAAGAAAAGAGGGATGAAAGATTCCCACTTTGCAAGCTCATAGATAACAGGAGGCCTAAAGGTTGTTTTTGAACCTGTGTTTCCACAATTGTTTGCCTTATCTGCAAAATCCACTATAGAAAGAGAAACACACTGAGATCAGCCAAAAGCATTTCAGTGATACTGGGACGAATCTGTGTTCAGAGTTTTGAGGACAGCTTTGGAGGATGCTATTCTCCTTTAACATACAAGCAGCCTCCCCATTAGTGATGGAAGTTTTCTCCTTGGGGAGCTAAGGAGTAAAAAGGAATCCAAACTGCGCAGTGCCTTTCTTGTGCTTCAGTGGGAAAAAGGAGACTGTCAGCTGATGCTATCCCACAACATTTGCCTTTTGCTGGCTAATCATTTGAGCATTTCCAGTAGGAACAATAGTGTAAAAGGACATCATGTTTAAAGAAAGAAACCCCAGAGTTTAGATGCATGGCTCAACATACATAAGTCATGAGCAGAGGAGCTCATTTTAAATTCATAGAGACGTAAATGAAAGGAAGACAGAAAGAAATCTGCCTTTATGCAATAAGCTTCACATCTCTCTCAGGTATAAAACCCTGGTGACTTCAGTGGAATTGCATCAGGGATGGATTTGGTCCCATATATTTGCCTTAAGAGTTAATCTGCCCCAAAGCAACAGGCTGTCCCTGAGGAAGAAGCAGCAGCTCTGTTGTGCATAATGGAGGAGGGTGTCTGAATTAACCAGGTAACATGATGGCGGGGTCAGGTTTACAGAGGGATGCTCCATTTCATAGGAGCAATTTGCATTCAAGAGCAGCAATGAGCTACACACATTGCCTGTCTCACTATTCCTGCTACAAACTATTCCAGTCTGCAAAATTGAGTTTGAGGCTCAAGTGATTGATTCGTAAGTTTGCCCCAGGTTTGCTGCTGGTAGGAGCGTGAAACTCCACTGGTACCACAATGCTGTCAAGGCCATGCAGTAAGGCCACACTTCCAAGTCTTTTTCCAGAGCAATTTGGCCAATCCTTCCCACTTTCTCTGTGTTGTCTCTTACCTTTCACATGTCCAGTGTTTTCTGATATTATTTCAGTTTATTAAAACTTCCCTTACTTGGTTTGTTTTTTTTTTTTTTCCCTTTCAGGGTGTACAAGACAGAGAAGTTCAGGCCATCATGTCCTTCAGTTTCAGTCCTTGTAGTTTAACAATTTGCAAGGAGCCTTAGTTACAAGTAAACAAGGCATTTTAGGGCAAATAGTAAAGGCAAATCTGATTCTATTACGTGTGTTTCATAACATGCAGAAGCTGCAGCTGAGACTTGTGTGTGCAAGGTACTCACAGAGGAGTAAACAATTGTTTAATAGCCTTATAGTACAAGCAGAAAGAGGTTGATTAATACTTACAAATGCTGAGAAAGAGGAAATAGCTGACATAAATTTTACAAGGACCATACAGGCATCTGATGTCAGAAACAGGAATTCCTGCAAGTGTCATCCTGGTATCCTCAGTACCATCTCTTTGCCAACAGGATCCTCAAATGACCCATCACTGATTTTTCAACACTGTCCAAAACTGCAGGTCCAGTGACAAACCACAGAAATGTAAACAACTGCACAGCTGAAGGTAATCTTCCGGTGAGTTTAGGTCTCAAGTAAGTTCATCAGAGGATATCAAACAGAAGAAAAAAGATATTTCTTGCTAGAAAAAATAATCTGTTTCAAACTGAATGCCTGGGACAAACTACAAAACCTACAAACCTTCTGTATATCGAAATCTTATGACCAGAGCATAGTGGAGGTTGGAAGAGATCTCTAGAGATCCTCCAGTTGAACTCCTGCTAAAGCAGGATCCCCTTGATCAGGGGACACAGGAATGTATCCAGGTGGGTTTGGAAACCTCCAGAGAAGGAGACTCTACACCTCCCTGGGCAGCCTGGGCCAGGGCTCCCTCACCTGAACACCTTATGTTTGAGTAGAACTTTCTGTGTTCCAGCTTTTTTCCATTACACCTTGTCCTGTCACAGGAGACAGCAGAAAAAAAGAGTTGCCACATCCTCTTGATGTGCACCTTTAAAATACTTCTGTTATCGAGATTCCCTCTCAGTCTCCTTCAGGCTGAACAGCCCCAGTTCCTGCAGCCTTTCCTCATAAGGAAGATGTTCCAGTCCCCTGATCATCTTGGTGGCCCTGTGCTGGACTCTCTCCAACAGTTCTCTGTCCCTCTTGAGCTGGGGAGCCCAGAACTGAACACAGGACTCCAGATGAGGACAGAGTAGATGAGGGCAGAGTAGAGGAGGAACTGGACCTTCCTCAACCTGCTGGCCACGCTCTTCTTGATGCATCCCAGGCTGCCATTGGCCTTCTTGGCCATGAGGGCACATTGCTGGCTCATGATTAGTTTGCCAACCAGCACTCCCAGTTCTCTCTCTGCAGAGCTGCTCTCCAGCAGGTCAATCCCCAGCCTATACTGGTGCGTAGGGTTGCTCCTTCCCAGATGCAGGACTCTGCACTTGTCCTTGTTGAACCTCATGAGGTTTCTCTCTGCCCAGCTCTCAAGGAGGATTTCGGTACCAAGCTTGGCCTCTGTATGGGCAAAATTGCCTGCATGGATAATCAAAGTTGGGGTGTCTTTTTCTACATGACCTTCTAAGACTCCTCAGACTTTGTTAAAAGTTTCCACTTTTGGAAACAGAGTAACTCATTACTCGTACACAAAACCAACGGTAAGAGGGAAAATAAAATCGAAATCTGCAATTCAGCTTTGGTGAGGCTGCATCTCAAATACTGTGTCCAGTTTTGGGCCCCTCTCTACAAGAAGGACAACTGAGCTGCTGGAGAGGATCCAGAGGCGGGCTGCCAAGCGAATAAAGGATTTGGAGCACATCTCATGTGAGGAATGGCTGAGGGATCTGGGACTGTTTAGCCTGGAGAAAAGAAGGCTCAGGGGAGACCTTATCACTCTACAACTCCCTGAAAGGAAGTTGTAGGGAGGAGGGAGTCAGTCCCTAGAGACAAACAATAGAACAAGAGGAAACGGGCTCAAGTTGCACCAGGGGAGGTTCAGGCTGGGTATGAGGAGGAATTTCTTTACTGAAAGGGTTATCAGGCATTGGAATGGGCTGCCCAGGAGGAGTCACCATCCCTGGAGGTGTTTAAGAGATGAGTGGATGTTACACTTAGGGAAATGGTCTAGTAGTTGGTAGGGCTGGGAGAAAGGCTGGACTTGATGATCTTAAAGGTCTCTTCCAGCTAAAATGATTCTATGTTTATTTCCCTACTATTTTAAGGAGAGAAAGCATCCCTCAGACTGATGTGTCTTGATCAGCCTGAAAAGAGGAATAAATGACATGAGGTAAGAGGATAGATGCAATACAGGCAAAACAGAAAGTGATTCATACAGTGGTTACCTGATGAAAATACAGCTAGTTTAATGAAATCTGCTGCTATCATTCTCAAGAACACCCTTGTCTCCATAAAAGCATTCAATGATGTTGATTCAGGTCAATGTGTACAAGCTTTCCAATGTGGAGATACTTATGTTGCTATAAAGAGGTTTGATTTCAAACATGGGAATCTGGAAAGGAGAGTAAGTAACTTTTCTGTAAAGCTACATTCAGTCTGGAGATTATCTTGGTATCTAGATTTAGGCTAAGATTTTCTTACCTAAAAAAAACAAACGAGGAGTAAAAAAAAATCCTGAACTAAGGTAATTAAAGCACTACCCAAAAATGTTAAGCCACTGTAGAACTAAGACTAAATACAGACTTTTTTTTGCTGTTTCTTATACTGCCAATTCTACTAGCATTACAGAAAATATTTTAAACTACAGTAGTTCAAGAGTGAATGTATCTTCTGTTCAGGAGTCTCTATGGGAGGCTCCTGACTTCTGACCGTTGGCTGACACCGACCATCCAAGTTGCATTCACTTACAATTGAGAGTAGGATAGTACAGTAATTTAGAAGAGACCTTAAAGACTGATTTCAAGAGAGATGATAAATGTTGCCTTGCAGATGAAAAGCTTAAGGATCCTCCATTGTAAGTCTTTTCCTCTGGCTTTGTTCTATACCTGTCAGTCAAGCCAAGGGGTTATCCCATCAGCTGATGAAGACTGCAGAAATGAGAGCTATCAGAAGGAGAGCAGTAGCTGGGTCAGACCCTAGCACATTTACAGGAGAAGATTAGTCCCTAACGGGTAGAAGTGTATCTTTGAGACTTGAGAAAAACAGAATAAATAATATATCCCTGAACAAAAATCTCATTTTCAGCCCAAGAACCACTGAACTGTTTCCTAAGACTCTCTAGGACTATAACAAGTGTGGTTCAGAATACATCCCAGGGATTCTTCCTTGCAAATAAATAAGACAGATGAACATGCTGTGCCACACTCCAATTCATAAAGAGAACCAGAGGGCAGATTGTAAACAGAAGGAAATTGCAAGAAGACCAATAAAATGCAATTCTGATCTCCTACCATCAGCTGGACTAGGAAACAGGGATAAATAAAGCCACAGACTTCTCTTGTATTTATGATTCCTTATTGCTGCGAAGCTCTCCTCAAAACAAAAATGGGTCTGGAAGGGAGGTGGTCATGCTCCTTTTGAATGGCAGTGTTTAAGAAAGCAGAACCATATGGTTTTGGGTTGGCTCGGTTGTGGCAGCCAGGAAACTAATCCACAGATTTATTAGAGCTGGCATACGTAACAGAGTGGCAATGTTCCTTTCATTTGCTGCCAAGAAATCCTCCATGGTGCAGAGCTTTACCTTGAGCAGCAATTGTGTACTGGGCATATGGACCTTATTTTTGCAAAAGAGAGTGGAAGAGAGTCAATTTGCAAATCAAATGGAGATTCTCTTCCTCCTGCTGCTCCAATTTACTATGAAGACTTTATCCATAGTCAAAGGATTTCTGCCTTTTGGGGTTTTTTCCTAATGAACTCGCTCTCTTGATTTAGGATATCCAAATGGGAGGAGTATGACAAGGAGAGAAGAAACCATTATAAATCATTGCCACTGACCAGCTGAAAGTAATTGCAATAAGTACTTTACCCAGTAGCTTATTATGCTGCTCACTTGCTGGAAGATGCCTAGCTATTATTGTCAGAGTTCCTGACATCCTGATTTTTCTTGAGAAGGTCATACAAAAATGGAGAATGACAGATCAGTCAGTAATGTGTCCAAGGTATATATGATCATCTGTTAGATAGTTGTTTCATTTGGGCTATGAAGCGCAATAAAAAATATCTCAAGTATCCTTTGGGCATATTCAAAGGAGCATTTTCAGACTTCCCATGGGCTTACTTGGAAAGACGTATCAAAGGCCTGACTTCTGAAGGGATACAAGGTGGCAGGGGGTGATAGATGAACTGCTACCCCTTATAAGTGCAAATGGAAACATGATCAGCATTTGGAAGCAGCCCAGTTCACCTGGGGAACACACAGTGCTGCATCTGAGGGCTGCAGCAAGGCATGGAGTATTTCAGGGGGGGAAACAGATGTTACAGCAATGAAAAATATATTTAAAAGATTTCCTATAAACAACAGCTTATTTATGTAATTTCTCTGGGAAGCTATATCTGAACACCATGTTGATCTGTTTTCCAGTAGATGCAGCACTATTTTCTTTTCTTTAGCAAAAGAAGAGGATAATAGAGGAAATGGGAGTGCTCTGCTTGTTAAGATTAATCATCGATCATTCTGCAGACCTGCTGTGTTCAGTGCGCTTGGTACCACACACATCAGAGAACAGTAGGAATGACCATGCACGGGCAGTTCTACAATATACCTCTGCCAGACTTATCTTTGTGGACAATTCCCAAGTGTACTTGTCTAGAAATATCAGTGTATCCAGTAAGAGCAGTAACCTATGCATGTAACAGCTCCATCAGCCTCTGATGCTAATCAGTAGAAGCCTACAAAGAATTAGGGGAATAAATCATTACACTTTTAAAGGTTAACATTTGCCTTTTCTCTCTGCAAAATCATTCCTCTCTGAAACTATTGCTCTCAGCACAAAAATATTATTGAAGAAGTTACATTTTCATCTGAAGACTATGCTAAATCTGAAGGTGGCATTCAAATCAACAAAGTATGAGTTCAAATCAAAGACAGTCCAATCTACAGAGATTCCCATTGGTCACCCAAACCTGCTGTGACCTTAATTCCATAAATCTCTCGTAAAATGGGTCAGATCACTTCCTTTCAACAAGTAACTCTAATATTCACAGTTGCCTCCTTTCATAATTGTTACACGTAAACCACTAGAAATATCTCATCCAAAGTTGACTTGAGGAACAAAAATATTCGTATATCAACCTATTTATATAGCACATATATCAACAAATATAAAGAGATGCTTGAATCTAGAGGAGTCTACTGTTCAAGTGTAAAGGAGTGTTTTGAGTTTTGTCTGCCAAAGCTGCATAACTCAACACACATAATAATACAGAGCTAATTGCAGACAAATACCCTGGTTTTCTTTCTTCTCTCATGATGAACCAACTTTGAGCCCACACCTCAGCAGGATACAGTTCCCGATTTGTGTGACACAGAGTGAGAAAGAAGAGAGGTGAATTTTCATACCTGAAAAGTCTCATTACTGTATTTGAATTGCCCATAGGTAAAACTGTGTATTTTTTGTTTTGCCTACTAAAGAGGTAATAAAGCAAATTTATACATACACAGACAATGAAAAATTAATTAGATGAGAATAATTCCACATTTTACAACCTTAACTTATTGCTTTGGTACAGTAAAAATTCTTAGTTTTGAAATAAACATCTACATATTCTCAAATATATTAGTATATATATTTGTGCCATTAAACTAAAGTGTCATAAAGGAAGATTTCCACCACTCTCCTCATAAAATTAATGTTTCTTTGACCATATAAATGATTCCATTTTGAGAGCTGATTTTTGAAAGCATCTATAACAGTCATAAGCTTCGTATGTCTGAATTTGTCTGCAACGTCATGAACACAGATAAAAAAAATCAGATAGCTGTCAAAATAACTCTGCTCACTGTGCAGAAAAAGGGTAGCAGAAAACAGTTCTATCTGTACCACATCTCTGAAAAGCAGCACGTGAGCTAACATTAGCCCACAGTAGCCGTAGTACCTTGTCAACTGAAAGAGAGAGAAAATTAACCAGAGGAAAATCTGTTCACCAGTGAGAGAAAATACAGTACTGCTACGTGTCCTTTGAAAATGCATATAGGATGATGTGAATAGACAAGAAACCTTCACATTCCTATTCATCAGCTGCCTTCCCTCTCTGAACTAATTAATTAAATCATTTGGAATTCAAAATGTGATTCTACACAAAATAAGATTACAGTCTAATGAAAGGAACAAATTGCCTTGTACATGCGCATGGTGGGAGTCTCATTCCTTCTAATATAAAATGGTCTTTAAAGAAGAGACTGTCCTATCCCTTCCCGACATACACCTGCCATGAAGAAACAGTCTCTTTCCATTTATGTGGAGGGCCAACAAGGAGTGGCCCTTTACCACCCATGCCTGGTCATTGCCTCTAATGAGACTTCTTGCTGCCACACTACTCCACTGCATCTCCTGAGGTGTTCATCAGACATGGAGAGCATTGAACTAGTGGGAACACCCTGCCCCGGTAACTGGGAGAGCTGACCTCGAGTTTATAGATGGACAATGTCACCACAGGTCTCCATGAGGGCTAAAACCCAGTGAGATGAAGGAGAGGGCGAAAGCCTACCTACCCAGCTCCAGCACCACCTCCTGCAATGGTAATGGTAAATGGTAATGGTCTGCATAACCCCATGGGCTTCACGTTTAAGCAGCATGGCATTATTCTATCATATATAGCTATAATTCAGTTCTATTAACTACTGAGCACAGATCCTGCAAACAGCTGAGCAAGACATATTTAGTGTCAGAGCCACTGGATACATTATTTTAATTGCAACCTTTTGAACTCTGATAAAATGTCAGGTATTGTTCTTGCAAATACTATAGCAAGCAATCTGGTTTGCAGCATGAAGAAACGATTTAGATATTTCACATAAACCTGGCTTGTTTTTAAAAAGGCCTCACATTTTACATTGGTTTAGTCTTTTAAAGTTAAAAATTCTTTAAAAAAAAATATCCCTGAAACCTTGAAGCTTCCAAGCAATTTCTCTTCTCTGCTCACTCCATGTTAAACAGCTTATTTCAGTCCACTAAGTCTGCATTTCACTCTGTCAGTAAAAGAAAACAGTTCTTCACAGCACCCTCCAAAGATGTCTTCCACTGCTGCCTGTAATCCACAGTCAACATGAATGACAGATCACACAGCAGAATTCTTGTTCACAGATCTCTGAAACCAGTGAACGTATCTTAACACCTCTCATCTGTATCACTTTGTCTCCGGACCCATTTGCTTGTTACAAACAGACCTGAACACCCTGATTTAACAGATTGCTGAGCTCTCCTGTTCACTTCTCTGTTCATTAATCTTCATAAAATAATATGGCAATAAGAATTACTGGAGTTCTCCCTGTACTACCTGCTGCATTCTGGGCTCTAGTGAATAAATGGAGAGTATCTAATACGTGGAGAGAAAGGTTTAAGTCTGTATTTTTTTAATGCATTGGAATGTCTACAGCCTGTGTCCCTACGGAAATGTAAAGCTTTGTATAGACTGATTTGCTATGCAGTGCACATTCAGCAGGACCATTGGAAGGAATGTATGTTCCTCTGTGGAATGTATAAATCAGCCTATGCCACATGGTGAAATTCTGTTTTTTCTAGGAATAGTTGCATTAAACATACTTCCAAAAGGATTCTCTAAAGCTATTCTTTTGGGGCTAATGAAAAAAGCATTCCGTCCAGCTTTTTACTGTAGCAAAGGACTCTGCAGTCTGCAAAACTTGACCTGTAACACAGGTGAGTCACATTGGACATGAATTGAGGGTTTCACCCATAGCTAGAAGCCTAGAAGAAACCAGATCATCCGTGATAAGACTGAGTCTTCTCTTCTCCAGGCTAGTAAAATGCAGCAGCACCAAAGATGTAGGGAATGTTCCACCAATATATTAGTGTTAAAGCTAACACATCTTTTTTTCCTAGTTTAGAGAGAACAATCTTCATAGGCTAAGCCAGGTACAGGGGTTTTTTTTGTGACATAATATTGACTCTCCATATTGACAGGAGATAACAAGAGACTTGTAAAAGCACCAACTAGTAGAGCCTGGTTCAAGAGAAATTACATATTGAGCTATGTTGGATATGTCCTAGATGGTAGGGAGATAAAGACAACTTGCATTATATACATCAGAACATTCCCACACTCACACATATAAACGAATGTTGTTGAGCTTCCTTTTTAATTGGAAATATGACTTCACATTAATTTAATCCAAAAAGGTCATATAAAGTGTCTGACCCCTGCTCCAAACTTACCTATTTCTTTGTGTTGTCTGTAAAGCAAGGTTAGAGCAGCAAGTTCAGGAGAAGAAAACTAAGACCAGATAGAACAGAAAGGCTGAGACTTCAACAACTGTTAAACACAATGTCTCTGGTGCAGCATGAGTGACACCTTGTTAAGACAGCAATTTAGGTAAGGGCATTGTTATTTTAAAATACACTTTCTATGAAATTTCTTGGTAATGCTTTGTGAGAGCTGACAGGTTGCCTGTTGCCCTCAAAAACTGGAGATCAAGGTACTGAACTGAACTCAGACTTGGGGAGATGATGCCACAAGACTAGTCTGTAGACAGTAAATGCGAGGGAAAAGGAGCACATATTTCCAGCTAAGCCTGATGGTGACTTGGAGGTTCATATCTAAGTGAGAAGAGCAAAAGGAGAGAAGAGGGTGAAAAGATGCAATATTTGAAAGTAAGAGGAAGAAGGCTTGTGCATATGCAAGTGTTATTGCATATCTCTCAGCTGAGTCTCATCCCTGAGAAAGAAGTATTCATCTCTTATGGAAACACTGAAAAGGGATATTTCACTACTTGAAAAATACTTTAAAATATATAGTTAAAGGCAAAAGATGCAATCAAAACTGTACTGTTCTTGAACAAAGAAGAAACTTTGATTTTTACAGCTTTTCTATAAAGCACTTTGATATGAAATGTCTGATCAATAGTAACATCCCAGGAAACAGTATCTTTCCTACTGGTGCTCATTGTTAAAGACAATATAAACCAATTCAGCTCACTTCTGTCAATATATGTCTTACATCGGCACCCAGGTATCCTGAGGTTTTAACTTTTCAGCGTACACAAAGCTGGGATCCTTCTGCTTGTTCAGGTCAGATCTTAGGCCATGAATATGGGCTAAGGCATTTCAAAGCATTTTGCAATTATTATCTTTTGTTGCCTTTTAAATAGATCATAAGAAACAAATAATTACTGCATTTCTGACTGCTATTACCTCCCAACATTTCCTCTCTCTCAAGCCCACATTTGCTCTGCACCTTCTTCAGGGTATAGCTCGCTTGTTTGAACAAATTTAATTAGCAAATGTCAATAAGTATACATGGGCTCACTGCAACAGTGTATAAGCATTGTGATTTCCTTGGAGCATTAATGTACTTGATATGAGAAAAACAAAAAAATTCATGTTCTTAAAAGTGAAGATTTGGGAAATGGATCCATTAAAAATTGATACATTTCAGGATAAATGAAGATTTTATTTCTAGGAAAACTGTAGTTGTGTCAAATGTATCTACTTCAGCCTTTGTATACATTTACTGTCAATATATTGTGTAATTGTAAACTCAAGTTAGCAGAGGACTTACCTTCCATGGCTATTCTGAGCACATACTAACAACAAGCATTTTTGGAAGGCCCTGGATGAGGTAGAAGTAGCTATTATGTTTTCTCTCCCAGCCCTATGAAGCAGTAGAAATTCTTTATGCAGAGCAAGCAAACAGATATCAGAAGATTTAGAAAGGACTTACACATGTAGAAAACAAAAACAATGACACACAAAGCTTTGAGCAGCAGAAGAAAGAAAACTTGGTTTTGCAGCAAAAGGGTAGATTGGAGAGGAATGTACTTGAAGGTTCAAGCCTTCAAGAAAAATACCTCCTGTGTGACCACAGAGAATCCAACACAAACTGTCAAAATACGTCCAGGAAGACAATGAAACCTGTGGAAGGCTTCTTTCTCTAGACCCAGACTTCCTTGTGCCTCTGCTGTGGAAGCCCTGGTAAATATATTGCATTGGTATTTGCATGAACACTTGTAGCATGCTCTGGAGGGATTAATTTGCAACCCAGATTAGCACAGAGAGCAACTCATCTAGATCTCAATTACACCTTTTATGAGCAGATGCTAATAGAGGATTTCTGCCCCAAAAAAGAAGGTTCCAGCATGACAAACAAGGGAAAGAGTTGAGGCACTATGCTGAGGTGTTTAAAGCTTGCTCTTTTCACCAATGTAGCACTTGTCAGTGCATTGGAGAAGATTATAATAGTCTGTCAGATATATATCTGTGGAGATAGACTAAAGCAAGCAGAGCCCCAGAAGAGTGAACTGTGCATTTGTGATGCTCTGGTAACAAAACACCAGCAAGTGTCTTGTCCCCAGAGCAGAGCTTGGTCATTCAGTGTCTCGAATTTGTGGAAGAAAAAAAGCAAAGGCTGAGGGTGTGAATGAAAGCTTCATTTAAACTGAAGCTCTTTGATATCAAATATCACACACTAGGGGGGAATAAGAGAGAGAGAAAAAAAAAGAAAAGAAAATGCAAGGGGAAAGAAGAAAACAGAAGAAAACAGGGGAATGGGTGAAGTTTTGATGTGCATTTTACAGCTGAAAAATATCTTTAAGGCTCTTCTCTGACCTGCCATTTATCAGATTATCATGTCATGGGACGATGGAGTTTACTCCTGTTGTTTCAAACTACACCCACTGCACAGGGAATGCAACACACGTCAAAGGTTATCTGTAAATGCCCAATTCTCCTTTGAGAGAGGCCAGTGGGTTGTAGGAGAGTATCAGTAGCATGGAGCCAGTTCAGACCCTCTCAAAGTGGCCCTAATCCTCCTCCTATGGGATCTGATGCACACCGTCTTGGACCATGGCCTGTGTACTTCTTCCTCGCTGCTTTACAAGAAGATATCGCTGTGGCAGCTCAGCCCTTCATTGAGTTGATGAACCTTAGAGACATTTTGTCCAGATAAAAAAAGCTTTTTTTCCCAGTGAAGATGGATCAATTTGGCACTAAAACTGCAACATCTACCTTTCAGATGACATCCTGAAATGACATCCCATTTACCCCTTCATCTTTGTCTTGGTCTTATTGATGTTAAAACGGTCAAAAGTTCTTGCATGTTGTCCTATGATTTGCAGAGGTTTTTTGGCTTAAAAGCATGGAAAAAAAAAAACAAATTTCCACCTTTACTGAAAGACAAGGACAGGCAGAAAAAAAACCCAAGGTAATTTTATGTAGAGAAAGAGATAAAAACAGAAGCAGGACTCTCCCAAGGAATACTACTACTAATGTTAATCTCTCCTATAGGTCTCAGTCAAGCCTGGACTGTGGATTCATTTAATCTTCATGTTTACTACTAGCATCCAGGCAAGCTTGGGTACTCTCAATATGGAAAAAACAGGTAAGTAGAGGAAAAACAATTATAAACTTTTTCAGAAGCACAGTATTTGAGAGGCTGGAAGAAAAGGGCCATTTTCCTAAAGGAAAGTTGAATTTTCATATATTTGCTAGATAAAATTTACTAATTTGCCTTTTTTGAATATAGATAGCTTTGATATTTCCAGTAATCCCAGTTCCTGATAAACAAAATGGGGTTTGTTCTCCTCTGATGAAAACCAAGATTTCTTTCTCTATTTGAGAGAGAACTCTTTCGGATGTGAAGTTCTAGTTGAGAAATGAGCTCTAAATTTTATAACTAACAAGGTCAGAAGCTTTGTCAGGTGCATACCAAGAGAGTTTCATAAGATTCAAAGTAGTTATGCTGCTGTATGGTAGCTGAGGATGTGAATTAGATTCTTGAAGGGGAAAAAAATTACACTTTGAAATTACAGCAAGATATACTTGAGCTGTCTATAAATTAAGACACCTTCTCACAACTCACAAATAGAACAAATCTTTTAACAAGTGTTAAAAATTAATAGGGAGAGGAGAGAAGGAGATCAAAGCTAAGGTAAGATACTTCAGAAAACTGTCAAAGCACCAACAGAAGAAATCTTTCAGCTTTCATAAGAAGAGACCAGAAAAGCATTTACCCTTTGGTGGAATGAAATGGGTTGAAATCAAATAGAAGAGAATTGGAAATGAAATGTCTGTAAGGAAAGAAGTTCCTTAATTCTTCTCTTACTGGGGAAAACTCGCTTCATCTGAAATCAAAAGTTGTGAACTCGTTATTCACTTTCTCACCCAAAATGTATTCAGTTGCCTTTACCATGCAAGAAAGACACATTAAACCCTTTAGATGAAGACGCAGAACATGCACTTACAGACACATAATTACCCCACCAGGACTGAATGATTTTGGAAAGAAGTTGTTCTAGCTGGAGGTCCAATCTTCCAGGCTCATCAAGGCAGATTTCCTCCGTATTTATTCCAGAATAAACTTTCTACCACTGACCAGTCTTATGTTCATTGTTATTGGTCATGATTTATTTGGCTCCTGGTGCTGTTGGGTGATGGGTACCATGAGCCATCTGCTAACACCCCGTCACTGCTACTAGATAAAGTTCCCTTCTTACCACCTTCGAAGAAAATGGGTTAGGTCAGCCATTCCTGGAGATAAGGACCGACCGTGACTGTGAAGTGCTTTGAATAGTGTAACTCGGACTTCAGAAATTCAATGAAGAAGAGGGAGGAATTCTTCGTTCCTCCAAAGATAAGCTTCAACAGCCCTCAGAAATCTAAGGGTGTGCAAAAAAACATCCCACTGATGCTGCAGCTACATGTCACACAACACCACAGAGAGAAACCTTTGTGACAACTGTGGAGACTTCAGAGATTATATCTGGGTCAGACAGGGATGAACACGGTTTTCACATACTTTTGCAGTTGTATAGAAGTCTTGATGTTAGGGATTGGTCTAAGGTAGCCATCTGGGCTTACACAACAGTTGCAGAGAAGCAGATCTCCCCTGTGGGTAGTCTGTCCCATTTTTAGAGAAATGTCTAAAATAGAGTACCAGTCTCCCTCTCCTGGTCTCCCCTCCCATAAGCCTTCACCAAACTCAAGTGAGAGTCTCAACTGCTCAGAGCCTGCCACTGGAAGAGAGAAATTTCACCCCAGAGAAATTCCGTGTTCAGATTCCCCTAAGCAGCTCATTGCAAAGACAGTTCCTAAATTCAAGTTTAGCTCAGGCACTTCTTCATCACTGTTCCCTGGCAACAAGGCAAGACACAGCTTCAGAGCTTGCATTTGGCCTTGCAGCCTTTGCACACATGGCTAGCAGAGAGACCCACACAGCTGTGACAAGCCTTGCAGTATGCAGACAAACAAGAGAAAGATAAGAGCAGGTCACAGAACATATCTATAATTGTTTTAAGGAAAAGAAAAGAAAAGAAAAAGGAAAAAGAAAAAAATGTTGGTTCATCTCAATCTTTCACAGCTCTCGGTACAGCAACTAGATTTTATTTTAGGTCCATCCTGCCAACAAGTATTATTTTGACTTGTATGAGCAGAACAAAGACAATTAAGCTTCCCAAAAGCCAGTGTTTGGTAAAAATAGCCATGGCTATTTTTAAAGCAATATTTTAGCTTCCATCTTCTAGTCAAAGGGCACTTTTTTTTTTTTTTTTTCAATGAGAGTTATCAACTTTTCTCTATTTTGGGACCACTAAAGAAACAGAAATGACAGGGAGCTAAGAGTTGTCCAACATATTTCAAGATGTGCTGAAAAGGTGAGAGTTACTGTTTTTCTCCAAGAAAGTACCAGTAATATACCATACAATCATGCTTCTTGGACAGTTGACAGAGTCTAACTCCACTGAACCATTTCTGATATACACCAGCACTAAGCAGGGGAGAGGGAGAAATAAGTCAGACATCATAAATCTTTTTGCTGAGTGACACTTTGAAACTAAGGTCTCGGCTCACAACACTGATGACCTAAAGAATGGGTTATATGCCCCAAAGCATCTTCTTTCCTCAGATAGGTTTTTTTTTTTCCCTAGTAGAAGATATTAACTCTTCCTACAAAGCTTGTCTCAATGGACTTGCAAAGGCATTTGGAAGCTAAAGTCTCATTGACTTTAAGGCTAACACCTCGAGGTTATTTACTTAATACAACCCACTAATATTAAAGGGACAACATTTTCACAAGCTATACAGCAATTTAACAGCTTCTTTTTTTTTTTTGAGTGTCAAGGGAAATAAGGTTTCTAAATAAATTGTGAAAGCACAAGCCTTTGCAGTTCATTATTTATATTGCAGAAAAGAAGCAAGAGTTGGCAGTCCATGATTTGGCCATGCAAAGACTCAGCTGTGAGCGTTAGAAGAGACAGATGTTCATCATCATGCACTCAGTGGCTCTGCCAGGGTCTCTGAACAAGGGCTAAGATGAAGCTGTGTTTTATTTAATGCAGTATATTCTCATTTCCCCATTGCATTAGAGGCAGAGTGACAAAACAGGTGTAATTCCAACCTAGCACATGTATTTTTTATACAATATCAGATTCTTTGCCCGTATTCCATACACAGCTTCCCCACAGCTTAACAGTTCATACAGATCAGAAAATGAAGGCAACACCTCAGCAAAGAGACTTCTCCAGATCTCCATTTCCCAGCTTTGGTTTAACATGCTTGCGTAAGTCCCACTGGACTGCACTAAGGATGTTGAACACCATCCGATCCAGCAGCACCCTGTAGGACCTCAGTTTTTAATATGCTTTTGGGCAGAATTCAAAGTCTTCTTTAGGCTGAAACTTTGGCATCCTGACAGGTCATATAGATACCATTATGGAAAGACAGAAAGGTGCAGGATCTCTTTCAACAGAACACAAGGATTACTATATTAAGCAGTGCTTTAATAATGTGTGGTTTTAATGAGTTAATGGTGGAGTAAGAGCTTCTAGTAAGGTAATCTTATCAATGATAGGATCTATATCACCTAAGATTATACATCCACAGCATAGGTCTCAGCATCTGAGCGAACTGTCTGACACTCTCATCATAGCAATTGAAGTCTAGTCAAGGAAGCCTAAGGTGCAACTGATCTAGCCAAACGTAGGCTGCTCTGACAAGTCTGTCTTTGAATAGCTCTATTTTTATTATAAAGAGATCATAGGCTCGTTCAGATTGATATCCTATAGGCACTGCAAAATTTCAAATGAATCTCAACCAAATGTTCCAAAGTCTGATTTATTGTGCACAGAAAAGGATTAAACTTATCCATCTTGACTGACACAGTATAACATCAAGGTGAGGAAAGTGTTAAGTCCTCAGCCACAGTAGACTTTAACTACATAGGCACATATGGCTTTAAATCCAGAAAAAACCCATCAGCTCACAAGCACCAGCATGGTCAGTATGCCAATATATATCCACACAAGCACTGAAGCTTGTGAGGCTAAAATGAGACTGGAAGTATCCATTACCACTAACTCTGACAGGAGGCTCACACACTGTGCTTGACCAGATGTCATACTCAAACTCAGAAGCTTTATCATAGGGTGATGACAAAATTACTGATCTGCTGGTGAAAACTTTGCCTGTCCTTAAAATTTCATTAGCAATTAGCCTACTGAAATATTAAAGATAATAGTTAACAGCTCTAACACAACATACCATTATATGGTGATTCAGAGACTGAAAGCATAACTAATTATAGACTGAATTTTGCAGCAAATACAGTGGTAGGGCTTGAGACAATATTTAAAGGCATGTGTGGGCAGTTACGAAATACTTCCAGCAACCTGAACAAAGACTTTTGCAGAAGACTTATAAAACTAAGTCTTTGAAGAGCAGAAGCAACATGTTAGCCGTGTCATTTCCTCAAACCATATTACTACGCTGTCATTTACTTAGCATTGGATTAAAGTGCTTTGTACTGGAATCCGGTTAGTGGCTAACACCAACGCAGTACAAATTCTGTGTCTTGGAGGTGCAATGTTGCTGTTATGTCCTACTTGTAGCCCTGATACAGATGGTAGAAAAAAAAATCATTTCAAAAATACAATGACGTTAGAACACCTCAGCACAGATTTTAAAAGCATGTTTGTTGCTGCTGTTTTCCTGCCACATATTTTCTTGTTACTAATAGCCTCTGTTTCCAAAGCTAATAAACACACACATATAAAGGGCAGGAAAGGCAGGAAAGGGGGCAGTGGCGGTCACTTATACTTGTTTACAAAGGCTGGGTTGTGCTATTGTGTCATTCTATGCTTCCCAGGGAGAAGGTTACCATTGAGCTGCCCTGCTCTGGTGGGACACCGAGCCTTAGAAACATAATTTTATCCACTGCTTTTTCCCCTAGGTATAAACTGAATCCTTTGTCCTGACAGTCCAAAATTTCCCTATCCCGCTCACTCCTAATACAGTAGAAAGATAAAATATCAGCAAAGCAAATCTTTATTCCCTAAGTCTAATTAGTGGCAGACTTGCTCAGTGTTGTTACACAGATCTAGGATGCAACCTTGTCCTGACTTATTACAGGAATTCAGAGATGTGCATCTATATTGATCTGGCAGAATAGCTCTAGTATGTTGCCCTTGACCCCAGGATGTAGACTTGAGCCTCAGCTCAGACTGAATTCAAGGCTGACACAGAAATGCACCTACAGAATCATCAGTGCCTGGATGGAAGCAAATTAGAGCCAGCAAACTCACACGTTAGAAGATGTCTATGGTTTTATGATTAAGAGCAAGCCTGGGGTTTCTTGGTTCCGCTTTTACCACACAATAATCATTGCAACACAGCTCAGGTGCCCACACACAGGAGTGTAGGTTCATCTAAACTGCCTTTTGGGGTTTTGCCCTGTCACTAGCTGCCACTCCAGAGGTCTGGAGGTGTCCTCCTGGTCCTGGGTCACATCCAGCAGACATAGGTGGATGGATACCTCGGATATCTTAAGGCATCTCAAGTGGAGCTGGGCACCTATGACTAGGTCACTGAATCTCACCCACTACACATTAGTCAAAATCACCAGTGAAAATTCAGTTCCTCCCAAAGCAGATGTCTCCTGTTTGGACCATCTCTCAGCTTCACTGCCTAGATCTCCACTAATGGTAATAACAGAAAGCTGCACTCTACATACAGGTATCCTAACAGAGTGTCTGAATCTATGAGCTGCATCTTAGGAGACACGGATCCCAGATTCAGTGACTTAACACTTTCTCTGACAACTAATTATTTGATTTTCTTTAGATTTTAGTATTCCCCAAATGCAGATTTTTGAAAGTTGGTCACTCATTGATTTTTCCCCAGTTGTTTATACTCTCCTTAAACTTCACATCTGATGAAAACCAGAGAAGTGTCCAGGTGCCTCAAGAAGTTTTTGCATACAGAACTAAAGTGCTCAAATCAATCCGTACATTCTAGTTACTGCACCTCAAATGCTTCCATAGTAGTCTGGCAGAACCTCACCATGCACATCAAAGGCCACAGGCATGATAAGTTACAAATCTGAACCAGGCCCAGGAGATCTCAGAAGGAGCAGATGGGTGGAATCCTCAGTATCTCAGTGTGTCAAGCGAATTGCTCCAAAATGGGGCAAACCTTTTCCCCACTGCAGAAAAGCTTCAATTTATCACAAAACCAGCAACTTTCCTATGGCAAAAATGGAGCATCTTGCTGACTGTCACTAGAATATGTATCTTACTGAGAGTGTCTGTGAATCTCACCTCCTTTGGGATTTTATATAAGAGAATCTTGCTTAAAACCACCGAAGAAATTCTGTTCTGCATGTTATTATTTCTCTGTTTCATAGTTGTCAAAGTGGATTTAAGAACCAAAAAAAAAAAAAGCCTCCAAGAATCAAGTCAATCCTGATGGTATTTTCCATCAGACACACAGATTACTCTTTAATTTTAGCCAGGAAATACTTGATACAGTACCATTCTCAGAAGCATTGTCAGAGAGTCAAAGCAGACAATCTTTTGTAACTTATCTGTGTGTCATGACATTATTCTTGGTCCAGTTTCCATTTATTAATATTTACTGTGGCAATATTTTAGGCTCTTCACAGAAAAAAAACCAGTGTTATAAAGAGATTAAAAGTGTCATAAGAGACAAAGGCAACATTACGAAGAGCAAAATGACTCTACACCTCCAAGCAAGATTCTACATGGCACACAGCAAAAAACTGATGCAGTTGCATTTCTCAATAGCATCAGTATTTAAAGTCCCCAGTGTCATCATTTTATTTCAGGTGTAGAATATTGTTTGCAGAGATTCTAAAGAAGAATCTCTAGGGATAAACTTTCCTCTGTTTGTCTGATAATGCAAACTTCAAATAGGCTGTCAAACAGGACCTAGCTGAATCATCAAGATCTGCTGATCAGTCTTTGCATTGGGCTTCAAGATCAGATATTTTTCTCTACTTTTTATAATTCATGGTTTTTTTACCTCTGTGAAGTTTCTGCTCTTCCTAATTATTCATTGTGTCATCATCTTTGTAGGCATACACCCATACACCAGACTAGCCAGATTCCTTGTAAAACAGAGACATGCTGAAACCTGAGGATGTATTTTGGACAGATCATGCCTTTATGGCCAGTAAATACCAGAATTATCTTTTAAAAAACTCTATTGCCTAAATTGTTCATAAAGTCAAACTGCATCACTATAATGATGTTGAATATTGTACTCCATGTATAAATGTAAGAACTGAGACAGTTTTGCAAGTGATCCAGTTTGCTGCTTCTATAGGATCATCTACAAAAATGCATCAGGAAGAAGCCAAGGACTGCACCCAGTTACCATGAAGAATAGATTCATCTTCTTTAGCTTTAACCCAGTGTCATGGTTCAATGCTGTATAGCAACTAAGCACTATACAGCTGCTCACTCACTTCCCCCCTTCCCAGTGGGATCAGGAAAAAAACCCCAAAGCTCATGTGTTGAGATAAAAACAGTTTACTAACTAAAATGAAAAAAAAAATCACTATAATAATTAAAATATATAAAGTGTACTACATTGTAGTAAAAATTCATAAAATAGAGAGAGAAATAAAAGAGGACAAAAACCCCAAGTGATGCCCAATGTAATTGCTCACCACTCACTGACTGATGCCCAAGCAGCAATCCACCCCTCCTGGCCAGTTCTTCCCAGTTTATATATTAGCCATGATAACCTATGGTATGGAATAACCCTTTGGCTAATTGGAGTCCACTGTCCTGGCCATGCTCCCTCACAATCTCTTATGCACCTTCTGTCTACTCACTGGCAAAACAGCATGAGATGCAGAAAAGGCCCTGGTGCTGTGTAAGCACTGCTCAGCAATAAGTAAAATATTCCTATGTCATCAATGTCATTTTTAACACAAGTCCAAAACCGCCCTGTAGCAGCTACTAGGAATAAAATTAACTCTATCCCTGCTGAAATTAGGACATCCAGTCCCTCACATTCACTTTGTGGTAAATAAAAGGAAAATGGACACTTCAAAAGTCCTAATCTGTCCAGTTCCAGGCATTTACCTTCTCCAGAACATGTTGGTGCCCTAGATCTTTTCATTCATTTTCTTTTCATCATTCATTTTCTTTCTCTGGCTTTCACTGGAATGCCAATGATCAGCCCAGCTGAACTCAACCCTGTGTACAATTTCTTTATACAGTGTAAAGTGATGTTCATAGCCCAAATTCTGAACCAGTCAGGCAATTTTATTCCCTGTAGTAGATCAGCTGGAGCCCTGAAGATCAGATTTTTCCAGAGAGTTAGGCTCCTACTTAAGCACGCAACAAAAAGTAATTCTTATTGATATGCTTCTTTTAAAGGGTACTCAGCACCTTCACACTGCGCAGCAAAACAACCAGCAAACGGCTACTGGAAGGTTTGGTGAAAGTCTATCTGAAAATGCAATTTAGCAGGAAAAAAAAAATCACTTTTTCTTTTATTGTAACAAGTTATGAGGACTTTTTTTTTTTTTTTATTTTAAGGGCTCGGCATCTTGTATTTGACCCTCAAAAGATCCCAACGATAGATAGCAAAGGTAGTTCACACCATATGTTTATAAGTGGACAGCTTGCTTCCGGTATGAGCCTTGTAGGTGGTCTGCAATGATTGTATTGATCCTGTAACATGATTAAGTAATAAAGATCTGTGACAACTGCATAGTGAAAGTCAGGACAGAAGTTCACAACTAAATGTGTATGTTTATTGTTTAAGTTATAACTGTGTTTAAAAATTAAAGACTAGCTCATTAGTTGGTAAATCACATTTTATTTCCACCTAATTTATAAATCCAAAGGTGTTTGGACAGAGCTTAACACAATCATACAAAAAAAAAAAAAGAAAGAAGCTATATGCAACATCCTTTCATTTGTTTTTGGTGTGGTACATGAAATAGTCTCTTTATTTTAGAAAGCTCTGTCTTTGTGAATCAACATCATTAGCGATCAAAAAAAAATAGCTTTGAGCATTGAATGCAAATATTTGAACTTCTATAATTTGCATGTCATTAATAAGCAAGCTCACAGCATTTGGTCATAAAGTTTACTTTGAAAGTTCCCTTTGCTGTTTCAGGTTCAGTCATGGTAGCAATGGTGAGATTCGTGATTGCACTAAGTAATGGTTTTAGGGAGAGTCACATCCAGCATGGCGAACAGCAGCCTGGGCCTTGCCCATGTGGTATGAACCTCTGCTCACACAAATCTCCTTTGGAGAGGAGGTAAAGTCTGAATCCACTCCATTAAGATCACATTTTTTTGTTCATCTTTGTGCATAGGTCAGCTACCCATTTTACTTCTCCTCTCTCATTATTGGGTTAGTAGACTGCCAAAATACCTATAGCACACTGGAGAGGCACAAAGTCATCCTGCATAAAGGACACTGAGCTCGTTTACAAAACCAGAAGTTACCCAGAGGTGAAGGAAACTGACCAAGGGCATAAAGAAAATGGATGCCAGTGATTGAAAACAGGTCCTCAAAATTCAAGGCTAGTATCCAGAGACTTAGAAACCCAAAACTGAGAACTGGCAGCTGTCATTGAATTATTGGCTGATTGCCTCAGGGATGCAAAAGTAAAATACCTCATGCAATACTGCTGGAGATAGAGAAGCAAAAAAAGCAAATATCAAGTTAAACAAAACTAGTTACCTCAGCTAGTGAGCTTTTCTGACTCTAAACTTCATGGTCCTGATGAATATTGTTATCACCTTGGTGAGTCACCATAGTCAGCAGACTGATGCGAACCAAACAGACAATTGAGACAACAACTCTGGTCACTTTGGTTAAAACTAATCAATAAGGCAGCATGAAAAGCTTCAGCAGGTAGGAAAGGCTAGTGATTCAGAGGTGCAATGGAAAAGGCAAAGTAAGCCAAAGGCAGAACATCCTTCCCCTCCTCTGCCGTGGCCACGGGCGGGTAGAGCAGGAACAGGGCTGTGGCTCACAGGCAAATGCAATAACTGCCAAATATTGCGATCCATAGCTCACTGACCCCAAATGATTACTGCATTCCTCTCATGCCTCCAGTAATTTTCTGTCCTGATTCAGTAGGATTCAACTGGGAAACCCAAAAGAAACAAAACTCCAGTCTTTCTTAGAAAAATGAATAAAAAGGTGAAATCCAAGCCCCTTGCTTCCCTTCCCTTCCTGACATCACTCTGATGCTCCCTCATCTTGCAGAAGCCCTAAAATCCTTATTGTGACCAAGCAAAAGGTATGACATGAAGACAAAGATATTTCTTTAAATAGAATAGACACACAAAAGAACCAAGGGCTCCAGGAATTTCCACAGGCATAATTTTGCTGGCAAACCAGGCAAGGCTGATATCGCATTGCTTTTCCTTTATTTTCACTTCAGGAGGAAAAGTGACTGGGGTTTGCCCCCAAGGAATCCCAAAACCTAGGGGTTTTGTTGTTCCTGGATTAGGATTTTTTTCATTTAAACTTTCCCTTATTGGTTAAAAATAAGGCAATGTGGCCAAATATATATTCTGAAGATATGCCTTCCCCCAGTCATAAAAGTACTATATTCCTTGCTCAAGAGCTACATGAGAACCTGTGACAACCCCTCCTCATGCAAGAAGCTCTGAATGTATTTAATGGTATTTGCACCCGTGCCCACATTTGAGCCCTCCTATTCAGATTGTTTCAAGCACAGAGTCACCTTTCCTGGCCATTGCTCTGGCATTGATGTCTCTTTGGTCCCTGTAACCATCCCTTGCCATCGTAGAGCAGGAGAGCTTGGACTTGTGTAGGTCAGTGTGTAAGCTACACCAAAATGCTAGAAACTCGTCAGTGTCTGTATATAGGTGACTTCTCAGCTGTTCGTTCTTCCTTTAGGTTTGCTGGTCTTGCTGTCTGTTCCAGTATGATCCCATAGGTACCAGTCAGCTGGAAGGCTACAAACACTACTGTATTGCAGCCAGCCCCCTAGCTTAGCCTGAGGCCAGAAAGAAACTGAACAGACTGCTAATTGTTCAAATATTCACTGCATGAAGGAAAATTTTATATTAATATTTCATACTGGAAATTTTAAAGTAAATGGCTACTCTCCACTGAATCTGCTCTATCCAGAAGATGCCACCTGTGCTGGCCACTACAAATTATGAAAAGAACACTGGCCTTCCCAATAAATGCAAATAAACCATCCACTTTGTATTTGCAGTGTGATACTAGCTCCTGTTTTTACTGCAGACAGCAGCATTCTTTGTTGTTGACACTGCAATCCAGGTGAGTTTTAATCCTGTTCAGCTACACAAACATATGCACGTGTTCCTTCGGCAGTCAGCAACAAAAGCAAAAGAGACTCAGCTTCCATAAGCATCAATCACAGCCCACATACTTGAGGTACATAAAAACATTTGGTCCAGTACAAAATTTATAGCAGCCTTTTTAGTGCAAGATGCATCACAACAAAATCTTGATTTGACTAAGTGTTTGATATTCTCATGCAGCCATTACTGCTAACAGGATTCATAAGTCACATTCCTTTTGCATATGTAACTTTAAAGGGGGCCATTCACTTTGTATTTAAATCTTACTATAAATTTCCCCAGAGGAAAACCTGCAAAGGATGCAATCATTATTACCAGCCAAGGGAGAAAAATGTCCAATTTACAATGATCTAAAAGGCTTGGACTCAAGGAAGAAAAGGAAATATTAAATTTTTTCATCATGTTTGCAAAGTTATTGTTACCATAAAGTCCTGCCTCTGACAAGAGTCTAGGTGCCATAATAATGCAAACATAGGAGCAGCATTGTAACATGTAACTGTCTGCCTGTGAGCAAGGGGAATAAGTTTTAGATTATGCCAGCTGATTATCAGGATGTGGGAAGGGAGACAGCAGTAAAATCTTAGCAGGAGGCTGACTCCTATTTATAAGGGGAAGAGAAAGCAAAACCTTCTACCACTGCCTTGGATGTCCCATCCTGTACTAAAAAATTAGGCACACCTTCAAAACAGTTCTGTTTTCTTAGATGGCTGTGTGAATAGTGCGATAGGGAATGATAAGACCACCTTAACTATTCGAGTTGAGGCAACTAAGGTTACTGTTCCTCAGCTGACACTTAGGAGTTAAATTTTATCCACTGCAAAGCAAAGGAAAATCAATTCACCCAGACGGTCAAGGAAGAGCACAAAGAGCAGGAGAGCGTCCACACGACCAGCTACTGCATCTCAGATGGGGTGCACCTATGCTGGCCCAATCTCTTGGATGGCAAAGATCACCCCAAAGGATGCCATTCCACATTCCCTACAAACTTAATTTTCAGCTACACTTATCTCAGCTTCCATCCTGTGAAGGCTTCTTTCCCCACAGCTGGAGAAAATAATGTATAGAGGCAAAAATAAAACTTGTTTCCACAGTGGCCTGGGTCTTGAGACATTTTGCATTAGGCATTAGATTAGAATATTGATAAAACCCAACTTATCCCAAAGAGGGATTGAAAGATTTAATACTACGTCTCTTCTACTCACAAATTTAAGACTCAGTACAGTTCATACATGCTGCTTACCAGCAGGACACCTTCAGATAATTTGATTCTGGCAAGAACATAACACTTTTTCTAATCACAGCAAACTCCTCCACCAGATGTTGTGCTCTGGAAGCCCTCGCTGTTGTTTTTCGCACTGTGGTGCCTTTGTAAATGCTGCAGCTCATAGCTGCCACATACAGCACTACATGATAAAAATTAGGACACTTTGTGTGAAGCTTTGAATGTTTCTCTGAGGGGAAGCCGCTTTCTTATTTAGACTGGCAGAAGCAGAATTGAATCTAAAAAGGCTGCGGTGAAAGAGACATGGAAGAGAGAACACTTGCTTCTTCCTACAAAGAGGTCCTCCGATGCCTGGAGGAACAAGGGTGGACCACATGTGTTTGGACATCCAATGGGAATCACCAGCTGCAGTTTGTTAACACACAAAATAAACTGAGCACTTCTGAAGAGAGACAAAACAACTTTAAAGTCTTGTAATGAAAGTATATTGTCACCCGCAGGTGATGTCTTCAGAGGAATGAGGTATCACCAAAGCCGTTACTAGGCAGCTGCTCTCTAAATGGCTAACAGGTGTCATTAACCAGCTGAGCATCCCCAAACACATTGCTTTGGTTTTCACACAGATTTTGCCTCCAAAGAAGGAAATCTCCATCGTTCAGCCTTTTAAGCTTGCAGAGACATGAGCTCTGAGGAGGGGTTCATATCTAAGTGTCCCAGAACAGTGTCTTCTCCTGCCAGAGCCAAAAGGAAGCAAAGCATTCATAAAGCAAATCTTTCTGCTGAACTTGTCTCCCAATTTGGGAAGCACTCATTTTGTTGACAGGAGTCCTGTGGTCCCTATCACTGCTCCCTGGATGTGTTCTCCACCTTTCCTAGCATTTAGTCTATAGAGACACAAATGTGCTGCAGGAGCTGCAACCAGATTCCTCCTGCATTCCCATGCCTAAATGGATACTGCAGCCTCCCACCTCCACTGTTACAGACTCTTAGTCCTCCATGCTACTGGAAGGAAAGCAGTTCCATATACTCAGGTCATTTTTAGGAACTGCAAAACTGGTAAGTATCCAATGGAGATTAATTTTGACCTTTTAATTTGAATACAAGTTTAAATTTGTCATTGGAGTTTCATTTTTAAGCATGTGAATTAAACAGTTGTAGAAAACTCATTTTGTTGACACGTTGTGTTGACAGGAGCTGAGCACTGAAGACAGTGACTAATATTCAGGACCATTTTCTCTATGGCTGATTTATTTATCTGTAGTAGAGTACAATTAAGAGAATAAGCCATTTCAGCCGAGGAGGTAGCAGCAGGACAATGATGGTGCTGAGTTAGCAGATGTGCTACTCCTCAAAAGATCTGGGCTCCCAGCTTCATACTGCCTCCATCTCTGCTCAAGTTTACTGCTCCTATTAATCACAGTCCAGTATCCTCTGCATATTGTTCTCCACTAGGCTGACTCCTATTTTCTTGTGTGTTTCCCAAAGTGCTGCAGGCTCAGCCCAAGCACTGCACTATTTGTACTGTGGGACTGCAACCATCCTTTTCCCTTTCTCTTCTCAGTAAGCATAGACCAAACCTGAAGATGACCCTTTATGCCATAAACATATCCAATAGCCTGTTGTATGAATCAGAGAAAAGATATTGGAATTAGAAAAAACAAAAAACAATGATTTTTTAAAAATAAACAAATGACAGGGACACACAAGCCACAAGTCTGAACTTTCTTTCCTTCATCTGTTGTCATGCCTCCATGTTAAACAGCCCAACTAGATCTCAACAAGAAGAATTTTACATGGGTAAATTTAACCCTACATTGTGCTGTAGCTGGATTTGTGTTTGTGGTTTTTCACAGAGCACCCAGCATGGCTATGACTAAACGTCTCATGGAGAAAAGCAGCTCCTCTCCCTACTTTAAATATTTAATAGCATTAATAAAGCTAGGCTTACAGTTTCTCCTGCCTGGTCTCTGTTTTTTCTCTAACTTGGTGGGTTTCTTCAGACAGCAATAGAGATCTGAAAGAAAGCTTAAACAGGATCAGACTGATTTGCAGTGTGTTGAGCCCCTTCATCTCCCCTCCTCAAACTCTCTCCTGCATGTCCTGTGCTTGCTTTCTGCTGCAACCAAAGTCCTGTGCTTATGCTACTGCCTAAGTTACATGCTGCAATCATCAGCCACGATGTTCTTTATGCATGATTAGACTATTAGCATTAGATACATTGAAACATGAAAGTAAGAGTTCAGCCTTGGGAAGACCCAGGGGATCCTTTCAGTTTACACCAGGTACCACTTACAGGCAACAGCTTGTGAAAATGAAACAAGTTGCAACAAACTGGACCTCGGTTTCTCTGAGCGCCCAGAGAGCTGATTTTTTTTCCTGCAGGCCAGGCACGGCTGAAGAAATTATTACTAAAAATGTCACTTGCAACGATGTCAGATTCAGATTCCATATCACCATTTTTTTGGTGAAAGCCCTGTACAATCATAGCTGCTTCATAGTCAATTTAACTAATGTGCTAAAAAAACACTGCTGACAAAAAGTAGGGCAGCAATGCAAGTCAGAGCCACTAACCTCCTGACATTGAAGTTACTGGTCGCGTTTGATCTTATTTCATCATGAGCAGATTCATGTCTAGTGTATTCTCAGAAGGAGAATCTTAGAAGCCAGTCTTAAGGTAAAATGAACACCTGCTGATTGATCAAGACTTCAGTGATTGCATTTCCTAAAAGTAATGACAGTGCTCTCCATTTTCCCATCTGTGCAGAATTCATTGCTACGCTTTCTCTCTCTGTTTTTTATTTAGATAGTCTTTGCACCAGAGAAAACAGTTCCTTTGATGTTACAGTTGACCTTTGGGGATCAGCATGTTAAGTTTTTCCAACAGCCTTTCCTATATTAAACCACGATTCCACAGGAATAAGCCACCGGTTATGAAAACTTGTTCTTTACTTAATCACTGGATTCTTGTAAGATTTTGGCTCAGTTTACTGTGAATGACCTTTTAATGAATCCACCTTCTGAGTATTAGAGATGGTAGTGCTACTTCTGGTAGGGAACACGTGAGGAAGAAAATTTTCACATGGGTATTTAGGATCATACTGTATAAACAATTACAGCATTCAATGTCTGCAGAAAATCAAGTGGCAAATCAGCAGTGAATATCAATTATACATCTGCTGCATCTCAGAGGCAGATGGCATTTTAATTGTACATCCAAAACATTATGGACAATTTTCCCCACCCCAGCCTCATTGAAATAGTGGCTTTAACACCTAAAAATATCAAGGCAGGGTATGTGAGCAATGACTCATCTAACAATTCTTTGCAGTTTGAAAAGAAATATCCCACCATTAAACCAATAATCATCTCTAACATTCATATTCTTACAAGCAGCAACATGCTAGGTAAAAGCTTTTATTGATGAAAAGCAGTAGGGTGACCATACAGATCACACCACTCAGCTCAGAGTGCGAAATTGTCAAAGAGTTTGAAGATCAATGAGCCAAATTCTTTTGATTGCATCTGTAGAAATTGGAAATGTCACGGAGATAAGTAGAATAATATGGATTTACACTCTCGTCCCAGCTTGATCCTAAGAGAAGAAAAGATCCTTCTCCATTGGACAGGAGCGTTTTTCTGCAATGAGGGAAGTTCTGTGGGACTTAAACAGACCCAACTACAGCTACTGACCATGAAGAAACCAATTGACACTGGACTCTGTCCACCCAGAGACAGTTGTGTTAATACACAAACACCAGAAGCATTGTGAATGATTACTTAATTAAAGATCATTAAAAATGAAAACTGATTGCTTTCTTATTCAGAGATGACTATTTATTACTGCATTTGTTTGATAATTAACCCACAGCTGCTTTATTATCATAGAATCATAGAATNTGCATTATACATGGACAATAACGTAGATTTCAAATAGGATTTGTTTCTTACTCCCACTATGTACAGAACTTCTGGGTTTTTCTTTTGTCTGCATGGTTGTATAGTCTTAAAAGGTCCACTAACTCTCTGACATCAGTTTGCATCCCATCATGCAAGTCAATGACACTCATTTCCTCCTCTTGACCCCAAACATACTTCCGGCTAACCACAGTAGCCACATTTTATTTGTAAATGTGAGCACAGGTTCATTTTCTTGGGAGAAATGCAGAAAGTTAATGACTAAAAATGGGGATGTCATTAATATTTACAAGTATCTAAATGGTGGGTGTCAGAAGGTTGGGGCATCACTTTTTCTGTTGTATCTAGCAACAGGACAAGGGGTAATAGGATGAAGCTGGAACACAAAAAGTTCCATTTAAACATAAGTAAAAACTATTTCACTGTTGAGGTGAGGGAGCCCTGGCCCAGGCTGCCCAGGGAGAGTGTGGAGGCTCCTTCCTTGGAGGTCTTCAAGACCTACCTGGACACGTTCCTGTGTGACCTGATCTAGGTGAACCTACTTCTGCAGGGGGTTTGGACTAGATGATCTCTAAAGGTCCCTTCCAACCCTACCATTCTGAGATTCTATGATTGTATGAAACCTGTGTTTGGAAGTGATATTTCAGGTAAATCACTAAACAGAGACAATCCAAAAAGTAACATTCAAAACAGGATCATGTCTATGTCCATCGTGCACCTCTGGACTTACACCTAGTTTAACTCCTACTGGTGAATCAAAGCTGTCAGGGAATTTCCACATAGATGATTCTTTATTTAGCTCTTCAAATTTAAATGCTGCATCCAAAAATGAGAAACTTCCTAAAATGACCTAAGCACTGCCTGACCAAAGAAGTCTAGTAGTAAAATTTTGATAAAAAGGTGGGTCAAAATATTCCCACAATATAAAAACATTTGTGTTGGCACCAGTGTAAGCAGTGTGCTTAGCTATTTTCTTCCTGCAAAGCAGTGGGCAGTAGATACTGCATTTGGTATTAGATACAGAGGAGGAAGAGAACTCAATCCATCAGTAGAAGACTCTGAACAAACAAACCTTTGCTTAGATACTGCAAAAAGAGTGGTGACAAAATGAGTTTCTATATTGATCAAGAGGGCAGTACAGGTCTGTTCATACAGAATTATTTAAGTCCTGACTAAAAAACAAAATTTCAAAATGGGAAAAAAACCCTCAATGCTGGGAAATTCAGCAAGTTACAAAACTTCCTCATCATTTTTCTTGTGCCATCACAGTATCTTCCACTGTCTGTAATTTTTTCTATTTGGAGCTGAAGTACTTCCTCACCATCTCATTAAAGCCAGCAGACTCAGAATACTGATTCAAGGACTTTTGTCCACGTGAAATGCTCATCCTATTCTAGACACATGATTAGAGAAAACAACATTCAGCAAAAGCTGTGTTGTTATTAACACCTTGTTAAACGAGGGTACTAAAAAACAGCTTTTGATTATTCTTTTGATTTCATTAGCTGTTTTCTTTGTCTTTAACTAGAAAATATAGAATTCTCAACCACAGCAGCCTGCTGGGGCAGGAAATACTATTAAACCTTCTTAGAACTGTCAGTTATTTATTTTAGTTTTCAGTGTAAGTATCACCCTGCTGTTCTGGGGACTCTGATCTAAGTGCAGTTTGAGGGGCAGCAGAAAAGCAAATATCCCTATAGCTCCTGCTTGATCTGGAAGTCAGAAGCCCCTCCAGAGGCGGTAGGGTAATGTAGAATGAAGGCTGGTGTTTATAAGAATGTTGATTTTCGATCCATCACCAAAATCTTGGAAACTCAAGCCACCTGATGCATCATGACACAAATATCAGGGGTCCAATATGATTCAACAATTGCCTCATTTGCCCCACAGACTCCTGCCCAGTGTCCATATTGGTTGCTAAAGAAGCCAACATGAGGGATAGGTTGTGTTTTTGCTCAGTCATTGTCCGCCCCCCTGGATTGCCCCTAAGAACATACCTGGCGCCAATCCTTTGGGGACACCAATATTTTTGGTCACACAAAGCTAGAGGATCATCCTCTCAAACACTTTAATTATCTGGTCTCTGTTTTTTAAGAAAGCAGGCAAATGCTAATACCCTGAAAATCAATGTAAATGGAGAATAATTGAGAACACTCTTTGTTCCCAGATCTCTGAAATGAGACCAGAACAGGAAAAACGAGTTTTTGAAAAGCTAATGCCAACCTTTTTTCTATTACAATTCTTATATAACAGCAGTAATAATGACCTTCACTAGACATTTCCTAGACATTTCCTTGAGTACTAATGACCTGGGGTTAATGGCCCAAGGCATATTTTTATGCAGTCAACTATCACAGCTAGCAATTAATTACCAGGAAACACAATATGCTTTGACCACCATGCCTCAATTAGCCTTGTATGATTCAAAAATGAAAAACATTTCAGTCTGATTTACTGATGCTGTAGGACTGAAGCTGTCCCAGATTCTACTTTAGTGTATTAGACTAAAAACAATAAAAGCCTGAACCTATATTAAGCCAAACATATGTTCTACAACACTCCTCCATTAACTTCACAAAAATTATGGGGAGCCAAAGCTGAGTGTCTTGCAATATGAGGATCATCACAGCCTGCCCACAGAGAAAAAAATATTGTGGAACAAGGCTCTGTGTGAGTTCTGCTTCTGCACTAGTAAAACCTTCCTAAAAATAATTTTCAGCTCTCTGGTGTCTGGAAATGGATTGAAAGAAGGGAAGACGGCAAAGGATACACTGCAGAGAGCAACCTTTCACTGGCAAGCAGTGGGCAGGGTGTTTTGGGGTCAGGACAGGAAGGGGACATGATGCCACAACATCTCTGTAATGGACTTATGAAGAATATTGGAGTAGATTATTTTTAAACCAGTTTTATCCTAGTTTATTTGCATGCATCATATTTCATTATTTCAGTGATGCTTTTGCAACATGAAAACAGAGCACCTTGGGCTCAAGTCTCACCATTCCTGGTTAGCTGCTGGTATTTCAGCACTATTACTTGGTTTCTGGAGACCTGAAAAGGTCTCCAGGCACTAGAACTAGCACTAGGAGGTGCTGCCTTTAATTTGGGAATTACTAGATTTAATCCCCATTGGGGATGTAAAAAGCTGCAAAGACTTTGTGTATAGATACATTCCTCTAAATAGATTTCTGACATTCACTATTGCTTTTGTTTTCATGAAATACAGACACCTGCTGTGTGTTTCTTCACGTTTGGGAGGCTTCTTGATGAAGATCTAGTACAGCACTGCCTTCCAGAAAGGCTTTAGAAATGCCACTTGGTCTCAGACAAGGATGCAGGATGCATCTGCCTGGAAGGGCACAGGGAAGATGTTTACCCAGGGTTTGCCAGTGATGGCAGGGGTGGAAACACCCCTTCCCCAGCAGCATTTATGGTGGCCATGGAGTGTTGGAAAGAGAATCCCTACTGGGGTGAGTCCAAAATTCATCCCAGGCCCTCTGACTGACCTCACATGCAGCTGGTGTGTTGTTTTCAGTGAGACACATGAAATGAAGCAGCCATTGCTGCTGCTCAATGAGCATCCACAGGACCGGCCACCTGAACACATCAGCTATAGGAGCCAAATCACGAAAACCTGCGTTTTCAAGGGATGTGCTGGCAAAGGTTGCACGTGGGACTGTTGTAGGTTTCCAAATGTGCTAACTGCTTTAGCTTGTCAGAGGACTGGATCATTACTATGCTGAGAAATGGTGAGTACAGTAATTATGGAAGTATGACATTCATAACCAGAAGGCAAAGAATGGAAAAATTGCAATTATTCAATGCTTCAAGTCCTTCCTATGTATTAGTAGCTATTCATAGCCTTGCATTTTAACTGTGGCAATTACAGCATTTTTGGCATTTTATTTTGATTCAGAGATAATAGTGAAGTTTTCGAATTCATTTTATTTTTAAAACATCAGAGTGGCATTCCTTTATACATTATCAAAAGGAAGTGTCATACTTAGTGATCTGTTCAATGTTAATATGTTACTTTCCTCCTAATTGTAGAATGGCTCCAAATAATCATAATAATCGTTTACTCAAGTGCCCACTAATTCTCTTCTACAAATAGCAATGCTCTAAAGCATCAGAAAATTAAAAAAACTCAATGGCCAGATCTCTGATGAGATAATTTTATCAGTCATTCACAATGAGTCTCTGGAATAAGATACAAGCCATATTCATAACTAAAAAGAAAGATACCAGTGATACCTTTTATTCTTGTTTTAAAGCATAGTAATAAATGGGAAAATTCAGGTGTGCGAACATTATGGTCTCCTTCTGTTACAGAATGTTCATGCAGAGGGATGAGGAAGAGAAAATTGATGGCATGCACTAGAGCAGAATCGAAGCGATAACGATTTTGTAGTCCCGAAGCTCAGATGGGTAAAAGGTGACATCCACCACAGAGAAGCCAAGAGTAATCCCAGGGAGTGTTTAATCTCATTCAGCTGAATTAAATCACTGTGTTCGAAGTCTTACTGCAAGTTTATAGAGGTGTATAGTAAAGTTCATGTACAATTCAGTGCTACAGGGGAAGTGATCAACAAGAAATACATAAATTCCCAGTCCACAGTAATATGCAGCCACTAAGCACCAACAGGGATTTGCTACTCTCATCCCATCCTCTAAGACAGCAACCAGCACAACTCAGATATTTGCTGCTCGTGAAGCCCATTAGCAAATTACTGCTTAGCTGGAGCAAGGAAGGAGCCAGGGAGGAAGGGAGATTCCTGCCAGGACGGCTCCTCCCCAGCGACCTCCAGGTGCCATGGAGCATTATCATCTCCTGCCCAGATCTTCTGGGAAGGCTGCTGCTGAAGCCCACACACTTGCACGGTGGTAATATGTGTAAAAGGAGCATGGAGAGGGCTGCATAATCACCTCCTCTCACCGTTCAAGTGTCCCCACAGAGCTCATTTTGGGCATGAAGCTGGAGAGGGACAGATGTTAGTGGTGCAGTGGATCCCTGGGGGAAGGCATTATTCATTCCCAAGCAACACTGCTTACACCCAGACCCGCATGTGGGTCATGCACTGGTGACACGTCACACTGCTTCAGCATCAGATGAGAGCTGCATTAACCTCTCTGCTGTGCAATGGCAAGGAAGGAGCGTGTTGTGTTTCTGTGGAAGGAGCGTGCCAAGCGTTGCCTGCCTTCCGGGTCAATGTAACCTGGTGATGAGGTCACAGCAAGGAGGTTTGAATGTCTTTTTCATACTGTCAGCATCGACACAATTTAAGCCTGAGATGGGAGAGGCAGAAAATGACCTCATCCTTCCACTGTAACCTTGCTGCTCCCAGAGGCTTTAATATGATCCTCCAAGCCAAGCAGTGCTGCTGCAATGAGTCTAGTGGTTTGAGAGGGACAGAACATAGCTATTGTAGGGTCTGTCTTGGATCTACAGTGGACTTAGAAGCTCTATGTCTTTTTAGTTAATTTGCCTTCACAAGGGCAAACTTCAGCCATAAAAACTTTGCAGTCAAACATGTGAAACAGTTTGTGAAATCTCCAGAGTACTGTCAGGTCCAACACCTCAGAAGCCAATCAGGGAAGCCATGGCCCTCCTAGCATTTAGTTAAGATACAGTTAAATCTCAGCGTGTAATTCGAGAGCAAGCATACATAGTTTAGTGCTACATTTCAGAAGAGTGATTAGATCAAGGAGATTCAGGTTGCTTTGAGGATTCCAGTGTAGGACTTCCACCTTTGCTTGAGGGATGGGTCAATGATTCAGGACTAGAAGCATAGCAGCAAAGTGGGATTTTCAGTGAACAATGACACTCAGGTACCAATTATTTATGCTAAGGTTTAGAAATGGAGCAGTTTTCACATGTCTTTCTGATGCAGCTGTCTGCCCTAGCCATCCATTGCCTTCAGTCCAGAAGAACAAAGAAGCATCCAGACTGGCAACCTCAATGGTGGGAAGGCCAGCCAATTTCTCACTCTTTATCCTGGGCATTGTGAACATCATGGACTGAGATAAGGCTCCAAATTCCCTTTTGGCAGCCTTTTTCCTCTTGAACTATAGAGATAACTAGATTCCATATAGTGAAAGTCACCCAGAATATTTCATATTCACCTGTATTCCAGCTTCACTTTAAATGCAACTCAGGGACAAAATAATGGATTTTAGAGCATGAAAGCATCACACAGCTCCCTGAAATCAAAGATGCTTGTCCAAACACAAGAAGTTATCATTAATTTACAAGCGTATGTGTTTCCTAATTGTTTTTTCTTAAAGGAAAGCATTTATGTATATACAGACCAGAGAATGCAAAGCTGGATTGTAAATATGGAATAAACCTTAAATTTGACAGAAAGGGTGAGAGGAGTTAGCCGGAGTCAGCTTTTCTAGAAAGAGAAAGCCATATTTCTCTTCCTTATCATTTTAAGATCATTTTAGATTAATTAGTATACACTGAGCTAAACACCTTGCTCATCTGAACCTCTGTTGTCATTTAATGCAGATTAATTAGTGTTAATGTTATGAACTACAGCGTTTTGAAGGTCAGATCCTGAAGATCTGTTTTCATGAGATGCAGTAATACTGTCTCAAGAGACATCAGGTATCATAACTTATAGTGCTGTTAAAATCTGTACAATCAATATGTCTGCAGCTTTAAAATTTTACAATATACTAATAAGATAGACATAAAATCTTACTGGTATTGCACTTACTCTCATCAGCATTAATGATCTTAACACTGCAGGTGTTACCATTCCTAACTAGTCATGTTATTTGCTATTTCATGCTTAGATGCTCCCTCCTTTTGCTTCACAGAAGCTGAGAAAGCTCTGTTTTAATGATAAAGTAACGTGACAGGCAGTGGTTACTTTGGGCACGGTTCAGCCCAGTTTCCTCCATGCTGAATCAGGCAATGTCCCTCATCTGCTGTGATCTCTGGAGCAAGGTAGAGGTGGGAATTCTACAACCCAGAGTCATTTGTATTACGAGTCATTTTCCAGAATGGACAAGTTGCAGTTCTATTTGCAGATTTCAGCCTTTGTAAGAAAACAACATCTTTATGTTGGGAAGATATAAGTTTAGCACTGACATTCTCCTTCATTGAGCCTTTTCCCTGGGAGAAAAAAAAAAAACCTGTCTGGATTAAACTGTCCAGAAAACAAGATCAAAATACAAACAGAATCTGAATTAGATTAACTCATTGTATGCTCAATATTTTCTCTCACAAACTAAAGTAGGACCTGTCCACCTAAGGCAGTGAGTTTCATGAGATTCTCTATTGTGCTAATGGCTGCAGAAGTAATGTGGCACTCCCCTCTGACCTGCCCTCTTGAAGCTGCTTCAGGCCACATCATCTCTCTGACCAGGCACAGGTAAGTCATTGTGAGCTGTCATCATGGCTGGGACCCAAAGATGCCACACAATGTCATGTGCAGCTCTGTCTTCTTGAACATACTGATACTAGATACTTATGCCCTATAGATAGTTCGTCTATAGGGAGGGAACCCTATATCCTGGAGATGTCCATCTTTCTTAATCTACCAGAAAGCAATCTTAATTTGGATCACTCCATTCTGTGCATAAAATTCCAGGCAACTCAACTAATATCTCCGTATCTTGGTTTCTTTACCTGGAACATAACGTTCTTTGAGGTATCCCACTGAGGAGATATTTTCAGACTGAGTGTGGTGCAGCACTGCCAAATGCTGCTGATGACTAGGTCTCATAAACAAAGTGAATGGTTGGTTGCACATTCTGCATCCTATTGCAGAGGAAATGCAGAACTGAAATGCTCCTCGTTGCTAAAACAAAATTCTCTCAATGGAGAAAGCCCATCAAAGTATTAAAAAATGCTTCATTAAAAAATGACTTCCTGAAGACATCTAAATCCTTTATTCTCTGGAGGATGGAGTTTTAGAAGAGATGCCATTATAGCTGCTCGTTGTGGGATGAATTATGCAAGAATTTCTTATTGATTCAAGGGGAGCCTGCTCAAGCATGCAATCAAAGCGAAGGCCGAGCAAAGGGGAAAGAACGTGGTTTCTATAGATAACTAAACTGATGCACAACCCAAGCAAAAGCTAAGGTAAAATAAGTAGTTGCAAAGTGGACCATTTTAGGTACCAAATCACCTTTTCCATGCCCATGACCAGCATCTAGTAGCAGACCATGCCAGAGCAGACCCCAAAGTCCTCTCGCAATACACACTCCTCAACAACCCAACCATCCATGGAGTCAAAGGCAGGCACCCCTTTGACTGTGGATCACCAACCCAACCTAACCCAACCCAGCCTATTCATGTAGGGATGAGAGGCCACAACAGCCACATCCAGGGCTGTGCCCAAGGCAATGAGACCAGAGTCTAGGTTATGGGCCAGAGCTGTAGAAACACCTGACTCACCTCAAAATGACAACTAAAACAAGGGAAATCAGCTGCAGAAAGCTATGTTTTCAGAGAGAAAATATGTGGACAGCTTGGCATAGTACTAGAGGTTAACAAGACCTGTTCAAGAAGTACAGAGATAGGGGAAGGAAAGGTTAAACTTGAGAATTAAGAGGACAGTGAAACTAAAAGCATATACAGCCCAAACAGTGACACAGGAGTGACAGGCAGCCATCAATTTATCTTTGAAGGAGAAATAGAAAAAGGCCATTTAAAAAAAAAATACCAGGAAGGCTGGAGGTAAGCAAGAGGAAGTAAAGTGAGATTACACAGCAAGTCAGTCACTGGCAAATATAAAACAAACCATGCAGAGGCTTAATAGCATGTTTAGCATTCTGAGGAATGGTCACAAAATTTGCTTTTCTCAACTTGACCTTTGTTAATAACCTTAGGCACTACAAGGCTATTATTCTGCAGCGTTCCCTTTACTAAACTCATCATGTGTCTGAGTGCAGGAGACCATTTCCTAACGTAATCAGAAGACAGATCAGTAATAATAATTATATCAATGCATATATAATGCATCCATATCTCTGCAATCACACGCACACGTGCGCGCACACACACGCTCTTTGCTTATACCAACTCTCCAGTGGAACTCTTACACTGACATTTAGGCAGAGAAACATCCAGCAGAGATCTTACATTAAAACCATCCTTGATGCTGCTTCATAGAAAATGGAAACAAGAGCAGGAGAGAGAGAAAAAAAAACCTGTAAAGCTCAGCAAGTCTCTAATACCCATCCAAAAGGGTTTAATTTAATTGCAGTAGGACAGTGGCATGTTTCTGGAGTCAGCCACATGTTTTGCTAAATAATCTTCTTTAAAATATTATAAATATGCAGAACTTTGAGAAGTAGGTCAGTGGCTCAACATGTTGTGGCAAATAGCTCAGATAAACAGTAGTCATTGCCCTGTGGTCTGCAGTCAGTAGCAGGTCTGACACACTCTGCAGCTAGTCGAATGGCGATTCACTGCATTAGAGGAACATTCTGTAAATGATATAACATCTGAGTACCTGGTCTCAGATAACAACGTGCCTCTCAGGCGACAGAGAAATCAAGCTCTCCCTCTCATCATTTAAGTTGTCTCACAATCAGCAAGGTCAAAAGCAGGAGAAAGCAGGAGGACGTGAGAATTCAAGACACTGATACAACGAGCAAAATGAAAAATTACAGCTGAGGATAAAGCTCGAATGCAAGCATCAGCTCTGCTGGAAAGCTAACTTCAAAACCATGCATTGAACACTGGTCCAGAGACACTAAAACCCACGTCGGCAGGACCGTCCCTGTGCAGGCATCAGATGAGCCCTTTGCAAAGTTCCCCAGGACCTTTAAAAGCTCACACAAAATCCTCCTGTGGATCTGGTGCCCTGAATCCATGTGGTGCAGCCCCCTTCGCCCACCCCCCCGCATCCCCCCCTTCCTTCCCAAACGGATTTCAGCAAGCACTTACCATTAGCAAGCTCAGAGCAGATTCGGGAGCACGCTGCACAGCCATCTCCTCTCTTCCTTCGTACAAATCCTCCCCACGACTCGGTCAGCCCTCGGCCCTCCGTCACGGCACAGCATCCACAGAGCCCACAGCTAACTGCAGGGAAGAGAAACCCCAAATCAGGGTCGGAGAGCATTTGCAAGAGGAGGAGAGGATGGATGAGGGGGTGGGGAGGAGAGGAGGGAAGGAAATAACCTTCTCAGCCAGGGAAAGAAGCTTAAGCTAGGCCAAATTTTACACTAGAGAGAGGAGGAAAATGAAATGGAGAGACTGCTGGAGAAGCAAGATATCAGGAACTGCAGGATATTTAAAGCTCAGGCACACGTTGCCACAGCGAGCAGCAGCAACACAGGACACATATCAAACACCTACATGACAGGTTAGGTCCAAGCCGTCCTCCCCCTGCCCCAGTACGCAGATTATAAATAACTGCTTTTAATCGCCACTCTCCTTCCTCCACCTAGATAAAAGCCCAGGTAGCAGAAAACTGCCATCTAGCATCTCTGCATCTAGCTCTCTGCCCTGGCCGTGCTAGCGCAGAAACAATGTCAAATATCACAACATACCGCTTCCAACAGGGTCAAATCTCTTCTCTCTTCTCGCCAAGCCCTGCTTCTCCTGCTTTGGACAGCAGATGCCTGTGTAACACAGACACGAGCAAAAAGGGAGAGGAGCCAGAGCCAGGAAGCACCCGGCGTTCACTTGAGATCAACAATTACCTTTATCATATTGGAGTGAGAGCTGGGTTATGCACTGACTCTTTTCACCTTACACCACCTCTCCCCAACCTCCCCAAAGAAACTCTTTTCCTTCTCCTCCTCCTCTCCAAACGGCCTCAGCTCCCCACGGAGCTAACACACTTCCTAGAAACATGTAATTACACAGGCTGTTGTGTTAGCGCTCTGATCACACTGTCTGTACCGCATGGAAACGGCAGCCAGGCAGCCCCCCCAGCCCCCCTTCCCTCCCTCCCTTCCCAGGGCGATGAGCTGCAGTCCCCCGCCGAGCTCCGGCTGCTCGGGGGGCCCAAGATGGCTCATTCTGAAAATGGTGCTGGTTAAGGCACAAAGACAAATTAGCCTTGAAAATAAGCCCCTTGTCTCAATGCTAGCTGTAAGTGGAGGACGGCTTTCTGAAAGCCTGTAAAAAGAAACAGAGCATCCTGGTAGGAAGGTCAGCACTCCCACTTAGATGTGCCCTGACAGATTTGTAGGATCCCTATTTTCTAGGGCTCAAAAACCTCCTGGACTTCGGTATATTAACTCTCACATTTCCCCTCTGAACAAGGAGAATTTTGGTTTCCTTTCCTAAAATGTTAAGCTTCATGTCATCACAATGTCTGTTCATCTTCCAACTCCCACCTGTACATTCCACCCCACCCTCCCCCCAGCGATTTGGAACCCAATTAAAAGTTTCATACAAATTCAACCAGAATTGAATTCTCTGACACGTGTCATTCCTGCATCTTTTATAGAAATTGACACCAGGAGAGCAAAAAGAATCAAATTACTGTCTTCATGAAGGCAGGCAGCAGTAATCCAGCCCTTGTGCTCTGCAGGCTACATCTGGTAGGTCAGCTGTGGCGTGTACCACACTGGGAGAGCCCAACCTCTCATTGCTCATCTATTACCATGTTTTAGCAAGGGGAATGTGGGGAATTGGGAGATTGCAGACATTGCCTTGGGAAGGTCACTGGGGACATCCTTGGCAGACCTATACCTCACAGCACAACACTCCTGAGCTATGGGGCCTCCTTTCTCCTAAGGCATGTGGCATAAAGAGAAGCTTGAGGGTATTTCACGTAAATACATAGACCAGTGCAGTCATCCCCACAGATACTGCAGCGTCAAGCCTGGGTGTTGTATGGTGATGGCAGAGGCTGCCTTTCCTCAGCAGGTTCTCCACCAAGAGGTGTGGGAGGGGGAGGTCATTTATACACAGTGGGGATATCTCTCAAGAGAAAGTAGATATTGGCTCATGGGCACACAAGCAGGCATTTTTCTAGGTCTCCCTCCTTGATTTAGAGTTACAGGCATCATCACTCAAGTAGAGTCACTCATGTCACACCTAGAGGTGGCATTTACTGCATTGTTTCTGAGACCATCACTGCAGTAGCTCCTGTGAAAGCCTACATCTCCACCCTTGGATGTAAGCCATTGCCATGGATGGAGAACAGGAGCCCATCTTCTCAAATGTGTTAAGGTACCCAAACACCAAACAGCTCTGGGCTTCTGTGACTTGCTTCAATCCAACCAGAGGGCCGAGGGAGAATTTCATAGTACTTTCTAACAATAGAGTCCACCTTGGTTGTCTGCAGTGAGTTGTTCTTCACTTCACAGTCATCTGAAGCTATGAACTATCATACAAATCTTTTCCTTCCAAAGAGATTTGTCTTCATCCCTGAAGATGAACAAGTTGCTGACATAACAAGTGGAGAAGCAGGCTACTTAAATGCCTCTCTAAAGGGAAAATATGTAGAATAAAAGATGAAATTAACTTTTAAAAAACATCCCAAGGCATCAAATTATAAAATATGTAACTAAATTTCTTTCAACAGTACCACAACAGGTATCCCAAGGCTATTACATTTTTCCCTACACTAACCCAATCTGGAGTACTGTAAGGAGGAGGCTGCAGAAAAAAATGCATTCAGCTACTCTCAAGTCTGATGAGTAAGGTTTCTCCTTTGCCAAGGGATTTTAAGGAACCAGCTTGTCTCTACATTTTTGGACTAGTCTAAAATGAAGAATCTAGACATGCAGTTTCCTCTTGCAACTCAAACTCCTGAATTCATTGCAGCTGAGCAGGATAAAATCCCAGTCAAACACTAGGAATTATGATTTGTGGTGTCCTTGAAAAAAAAATCTATTGTTTGCCTGAGCTCTGCAGTCTCAAGGTAATGATCATATGCAGGGAGCCATCTGTGCACAAGTGTATGATCTATGGCTTCAAGGTACACTTACAAACTTACCTACAGATTTGCCACTTTCTACTCTTTAGGTGAAAATATTTAGTAGTGCAAGATTTAAAAACATCCAGATCATTATTCACTGCAGGTTGACAGGAGAGAAGAACAATTTTTAAAAATAACTTATTGGATAGATGATTAAAACTACAGACTTATGGTTTTGTTTCATGGCCTAAAGTTATGCCTTTAGTGAAAGAAACGCGTTTATTTTCTGTGCTTCCATCCTTCTCCCTAAACTTAACATAATATGATTCTATGATTCTATGATAATTAGCTGTTACGATTGGTTAATAAAGTAACTGTCACTCAAAGAAAACCTATTATGCCAGACTCTGGATTAATAAACAAATTTATATCAATAAGTTCCAATAAAGCACTTGCAGGTGTTGGAGGTATTCTCCAATCCTAGTGTTACTACTGACATCACTTTGAATGGGACAATGTAAGCATAGATATGCCAGGACATGGTGAGTCACCATCATTAGAGCTGCTGGTTGCTGAGGTTGTGATTTGAGGTTCTGGTAATGCAATGCGGTAGGAAAATCCTCTGCTAAAAGCACATGATATGTTGCCTGTTCATGGACATATAGAACCTGATAGACACCTATTATCCTCAACAGGAGATGTGGCTTTGGAGGCTGAGAAGAAGGTGGCTTTAGTAACGGAATGAACAAAGGCAATACAGACCTCAGGGTTAATTGCAGGGCTTGATTTCAGCTAGCACAGGGCTTATATTTCTTATGAAGTTTATTTCCTATTTTCTTGCTTCAATGAGCAAACATGAGCTCTAGTTTTCAGTGAAGTGAAAACAAATTTCTCATGTGTTGCCACCATATACATTTTAACCTCTAAAAATCAAAATCTTTCCTCTAGTCACCTGTGACAATTCTGAGAGATCAAAATCTTGCTATGAGTTTTGATTTGGTTTTTGCACCACAAATATGTTTGAGTGAAATGTTATCTAGTGATATGACCACTGCCAGGAGGTCACTCATTCAAGGAAAGGTGTATACAAAGAAAATTGCTTAATCAAGAGGAGTTAAAGCCCTTATCTCAATTTACAAGAACTTGGTATAACATGTCTGTTATTGTTTACCAGGAAAATGGTTAATTAAAGTTGATGGTACTACCATAAGCAATGGCCATATTCACTCCCATTTACAAGATAAATAACTGTCAAAAAAACCAATGGAGAACCCAACAAGCATCTCTGAAACTTGAGATATATCAAACTTTATGCCATGCTTGTAAGTATTTAACCTTAAATTTAGAGCTTTTGTTGGCATACAAAAGAATAGATGATGTATGAAAAGCTGTCTGAGTTTATTGAATTTCCTTCAGCCATTCATATGTTCCTCATGCATCTCAACTGTTTGCTGGAACTTAGATGGTTAGTTTCAAGTACATGATAGTCACAGAAATCAAATTTGCATTCTGAATGGACATGGCAGAAGTGCTTCTGCTTTAATCCACAAAGGAGAAATCACTTCATCCAACAAACTGCAACAAAGCAACACAGCTAGTATGTCTAAGATGCCTAATCAAGCTACAGAGAATTACACAAAAATAAGTATTCACATAATTCAAACAGACAAATTTGAGGACCTACATTTCACTTGTAGCATATCCCCAAAGATGATAAAAGCCAGATGCCAACAAATAAGTTATTCATTGTAAATTATTTACTCAGCTTTAAAAGAGATCTGGAAGGAACTTGCTCCATTAGCTTCTCTCCTTACTTTCCTGTGCTCCCTTCCATCAACCCAATTGCTCTGAAAATCACTTGTCATGCCCCACAAACTGATGCCAGCAGGGCTAGAACTGCTTCTTTTGAAAACTCTCTTAGAAGCTTTTGATACTGGTAATTGCAGTGATAAGGATGACTCTCCAAGGTGCCAAAGAAACACTACACATGAAGAGAAATGTTGCTCCTGGAGCCAGCAGACTATCAAAAGAAGCCACCACATGAGGATATGTGAGGAAAAGGGTCTTTGTTCCACCTCTTCCTCTACTGCCACTCTCTCTGGAGGGGTAGGTTAGTAAAGGGTTACATACTAAGTGTTTAGGAAAATATTTCCTTGCCTTCTTCAGAGAGCAGTTATTACAGAAAATGCTGCTAGAAACCTGTCCTGGTTAGGTGAACACCTAGATTATGACACAGGCTAAGACAAGGACTAATCTCAAACTCACCTCTAATTTCCAGTTTAGCTGTTGACTGGCACATTTTCCTTTGTTTTTTTGGCAACTCTTCACTAAGAAAATAGTGCTGTTCATGAGTGATATAGGCCAGATACCCTGCCTCCATCTGAGTGCTGAGTGATTCCCTGATTGAACCTCTCTGGATTGTTTGTTTTTAGAGCTATGCAAGCAACCCACATGCTGCTCATTGCTACGCAATCCCACTCCTGAGATGTCTGAGCACTAGTTAGCTTTGATAGGCACTGCTTTGGAATAATAAGAGTCCTAGAAACAGCATCCTATCGTAAGGGCAAAGACAAGGTAGCCCAGAATTGTCCTGATATACCACCATAGCTAAAGGTAGAGCTATTTCTTGTTCTCTCTGAAAATATTTCCATGTGGTGGTGATTGTCACTGCAGAACAAAGATTCTTGCAAGGAAACACCTTTACACACTTCTTAAGTGCGAGTGTGAGCCCTGGCAAAACAAGGCTGGTCCAGAGTTTTGTTGCTTCTGTGACCAACCATGAGACAATGCCCAGCCTTGTACCACTTTCAAGAGACCTAAACAGGACAGAAAAAGGTTTTGCATGTAAATGTGAGAACTAGAGTGTACAGAGAGTTATGCTGGCAGTAAGAGTTCAAGGAAACAGGTTTACAGAAGTATATCATAGTCACAAGATGTGCTAGAAGTGGAGTGGCTTCCCATCAGTACCACCTTTCTGTTCTGACCTCTGCAGGGGCTGGGCAGCCTTGAACTTGAACTATTGTTGTCCTGAGCAGGGCAGGTTTAGCCAGGCATAGCATCTCCTGTCGTCCATGAACAGTTGTTTCAGCCCACAGCTGGGCTGATGTTTGTAACTGCTTGGCTCTCATACATCTCAGACCTACCTACAACTGTTGTCTGAGCTCCCATTCTCCAGTATATCCCCAACAGTTATCACAACCGACTCCAAGAAAGCCAGAAGAGCCCAGTTCCCAGAAAATCGCTGAACTTCCTCTGCTTCATGAAGCAGCCTGTGACATTTAAACCTGCTGCAAGGAAACACGTAGATTAAAAGAAAAACCTAACACAAAAGTGTTCCAAAAGCTGACCTCCAACATTCCTCCAGTTTATATTCTATTTAATTTAGCATGTGAGAGCTTGACACTAATAGTGTACTGGGACAACACTAATTTTAAAAAACCTGAAGGTTAATAACTGGAAAATAAATATGTCATAAGTCAGAGTATGACTTAATAGTGGCAGAGTAATTAACACTCAATAATCGTCTTAATTTGAAGGCCCTGGTTTTCAAATTACAATTTTTTAATATTAATTTGACATTTAGAAGATGATGGTCTCAGCAGAATGAGATGCCGTGAGTCCAGCTGAAGGCAGAGGCCCAGTACAGGGTGTGGAGTCTGCAAATGTGCATCACTGCTGCGGTTATATTTGTTTTCTGGAAACGCATCCCCAGGTGTTGTCCCATGATCTATTGAGCTAGATTTGTCCTCCTTGACCTAAATTGCACCCATGCAAGTGTGATCTTAGTGAAATAAAGCAGCAATTTTCAATGGACTCTACTGATGTTTTTTGGGGGGAGGGGTCTTTCTAGATCCATTTAAAAGAGCCTGGGGGTGAGTGATCTCTCGTCAACAAGGCTGGTTCATCTTCTAGAGTCAACCTTTGCATAGCTGTGCTAAAAAAAACTTATCAGGTTTTTTTTCATTGCTCATTTTTAACTTCCAATCTACATTTATTCATAATCAGTTCTTAATCTTTGTGCTGACACTCTGTTTCAACTGAAGTAGCTCTAATTCCTAACAATTTATCTCTAGATAAAGATCTCTGAGATAACCAAACTTCTTCTGAGTCTTTTTTCTGCCCTCTGTGGGTTTTTTAGCAGTCTGCCAAGGAAAAGACTGTTTCTTTCCATTAGAAACCCTTTGCTGCCCACATCAACCAGGATTTATCTTCTGTGAACACCATTGATCTACACCATATACATTACTTCAGCTGAGGCCTGACGTCTTTGCTATACTGTGCCACATACTTGTGTATATCATGCCATTGTCTTTTCCTCTGGACAAGACTGGGGTATTCAAATCCTTTTCTTCTCAGTATGTTTCTTTATGCACTCATTCACCTCTTTTTTATGCTCAGGTTAATGCATTGCACCCATCTTAAGTCCACTCCTTCCCATTAAAAACTTCTGATACAAACAGGGGTGAGTGCACATGTACAAGAACACATGTAAGTAGATAGGAGTTATGGAGAGTCTGGAACTTCCCATCTTTGCCTAAGGCACTGGCCTTGGATCCAAAAGGTATATTTGACCTTTTGAAACTTCTGTAACAAAACCTTGGCATATCAAGTAGAACAATTTTCATCAAAAAGAGAAGATTTGAAGGCCCTATACTTTGAACTCAAGCCCCATGTGTTCTTTTACGGCTGCACTAGAAGAGTTGCCCATATTCTCAAAGGGAGTCTGTAATGCAAGCAGAGGCTGCATTTCCATTTCTTCTGTGCTACCTATATCTTGACTGTTAAACTTCTTTCTTCTTCTCACAGATTTTCTTCCTTTCAGCCTCAGAACAGCTTCTACACACTGTGGACTTTATACAGATTTTATTTGGCTGGACATTATGTGACTTCTGCCTTGGAGCAGAAAGTCAGACAAGTTAAAGCAAATACCTATCTGAATGCAAGTGTTATTGAGAGCAGCTTATCCTCAGCTTCTGTCCTTAGACCAGGAGTCACCTAATCTAATAAAAACAATTTATCAGTAAAATGTCTAGCCAAAGATAGATAATTAAGAATCCTATACAAGTCAATGGACTAATACTCCAGAGGGTAGGTTACACGTTCTGTTAATCTTCAAATGGGATGAGTGTTCTCTGCAGAGCCTGGAGCTCTTCCCTTAGGTTTAACCTTTCCTTCTGTCACAACTTGAAGTAGCCTAGAAAGAGACAAACCTGACTCTTGGCAAGGTTCCTTCAGATGAACAAGAAAACTACAGAGAGCTATGGAAAGGATGGGGTACCCAAAAGGGTAGGTATTCTGCCTTGGGCTGAGGAAGAAAAATAGCACAGGCTCACATGTGAAAGTTGGTATGAACATCCACTCTTGATCTTTGTCAAAATATTTTGCTTGGACCACAGGTGAATTTTGGATATCCATCAGGGATTTAGTGTGGTTTTTCCCATGGTGTTAGGCATTGTATGTATATCTTACTAGACCAGGAATGTTATTGGCAACTATTTGTCACCACTCCCACATCAGATCAAATCATGACTGATCATATGCTTCAGAGTAAAGTCTGGGCTTAAAGAAGAGGGAAGTGATGAATACTTTCACAATCTATTCACCTGGCTTCCAGCACGGTACTGTAACCTCTCAAACTATCACACAGTGATTGCTGTGGCACAAGCTAAGTAGGATGCATTGCTTACACTGAAGGATTGGCAACCCACAGTCAGCGCTTTAAGAAGGGCAGGAGGGGAAACTTCGCTCTCTGTGCTAAAATGGAAAGGCTTTATGAATTTGGAATATGTACAGCAATACACATATTGATGCTTGCCAGAACAGGTTATCAAAGTGTTAAGAGTTCATAATTCAGCTGCTGTTTCATAATGCAGTCAGAGTAAGTGTCATATTCAACAGAAGCCAATTTTAAAATAAAAAGGGAAATTAATTTTATTCACTTATGAATTACTGTTACAAGTATCTAATTTAAAGAAATAGTAATAAAAGCAGAACTGTGCTCACTACATTTCTGCCAGTGTATGGCCATTAATAAACAGAAGAGAGTGCAGAATTTTAAGTACCCTTCCCTAGTCCAGAAATATGTTCTGTAAAAACCTCACATAAGGGAGTGAGCAATTCAGCTCAGTCCATTAATTGCCCTAAATATCATGGCTGGTAATCTGCAAATTAGATTATAAAACCTCATTGCATATAAACAAATGCTAAGATAGATTGCTTCTGCTTTCTCGGCAATTGGTTTGCAAAAGAGACACTGTATTTTATACTGAACAGTATTAAAGAGCCCACGGTGATTTCACAGTAAAGCAGCTTCATAATGAATGTTGGTTTTATGAATCCCAAGTCCAGTCCATACATATTTATGGTTTCCTGTGTAACTCAATTCTGAATGATACTCCTGATCTCTATCTAATCAAGTCCTTCCTAGAACAGCTCTGGGTAGACAAGATCTGTGGCTCTGAGGCTGTGTAGGGACATTGTGTCTCCTGTTTCCCCTAAATGTGTTGGTTTTGTTGTTTTTTTCCTTGCCATGACCATAGACTAGAGGGATATTGAGAAGTTATCACATCAGGGATTTCTGGACATCTGATGACCATGACAAGTGAGGTAGGCAGGTAATAGCTCTGACTGGGATGCTCTACAATTAGAAATCGGGGGTGATGACAGTGCACATTGCTCACATTCTGAGGAAAGGAAGAGTTAAAAGTATTTAAATGCATTTCTAGACCATAGCAATTAACAACTAGATCCACAGAGTGACCACCCCTTCAGATTTGCCACAGATGTGAAGGCAGTGACACAGGCCTGCAAACAGTTGTCCCTTGCCATTTCTCATTTGTTGGTCATAAGTGTGGTGCCTGGCATACATCTGAAGAAATTAATCTCCATTTTAGGAGGGAGTCAAATATACCAAATATATTTGATATTGGAGAAACTGTTACTGGTGTCAGTCTGAAACTGGGAAAACCACTCCCCAGCATCCTTGCAACTGTAGCTTACTGCAAGAAAAACAATGACTCTTCCCTGTACTCATGTTGGGCTTTGCCATTAAAGCAGCTTATCAAGCTCATTCTCCTCACCATCTCTCAACCACTAGTTAGTTACTGGTTCTTCAGTTGCAAATGAGAGGGGAGACAGCTATTAGATGATGACGTGGTGCAGGAATGACAATGGAGGGCTCAACTTCCCAAATCACCCACAGCTACTTGGAGATGTGGTGTCACACTGCCTTGCAAAACATGGCTGCATCATCTTGCAGGTACAGCTCCAAGGGACTCTTCTGGATTTCAACAGCTGCAGAACAGCAATAGCTTTATCTCCAGTCTTTATCACTCCAGAGAAGTACCTAAATCAAACATTTTGTCTTCAAGGTACTACAGAGGCATTGTGCCTCCTTTAGAAGACATACAATTGTAGAACTGTAGAATTGTTTTGGTTGGAAAAGACCTTTAAGGTCATCAAATCAAACCAGTCACCTGACATTGCCAAACCCACTCTAACCCATGTCCCTCATCACCTCAACTACACGGCTTTTTAACATCTCCAAAGACAAGGACTCCATCACCTCCCTGGGAAGCCTGGGCCAGTGTGTAACAATGCTCTCAGTGAAAAAGTTCTTCCTAATCTCCACTCTAAACCTCACCTGACATAACTTGAGGCCATTTCTACTCTGCCCTGGTGAGGCTTCATCTGGAGTCCTGTGTCCAGTTCTGGGCTCCCCAGCTGAAGAGGGACACAGAACTTCTGGAATGAGCCCAGTGCAGGGCCACCAAGATGATCAGGGGACTGGAGCATCTTCCTTATGAGGAAAGGCTGTAGGAATGGGGAATGTTCAGCTTGGAGAAGATGGAGGGGGGAATCTCAGTAATACTTACAAGTATTTAAAATGTCTACGTCAAGAGGATGGGGTGGCACTTTTTTCTGTAGTGTCCAGTGACGGGACAGGGGTTAATGAACAGAAACTGGAACACAAGAAGTTCTACTTAAACATGAGCAAAAACTAATTAACTGTAAGGGTGCAGGAGCCCTGGCACAGTGTGGAGGCTCCTTCTCTGGAGGTTTTCAAACCCACCTGGATGTGTTCCTGTGTGACCTGATCTAGGTGAACCTGCTACTGACCCTCACCTCTATACAACCTCCTTTCAGGTAGTTATAGAGAGTGGTAATGTTTCCCCTCAGCCTCCTCTTCTCCATCCTAAACAGACCCAGTTCCCTCAAGATGCATCTACCTTGAGAGTCTGGAGACATTCTCTGCTCAGGAGAGTGTTGGGTGAAATGTGCTGCTACCCATGAGTCTGGATTCACCCTGATGTTCTCAGGCATTACATGAACCAGGAGGCGAGTGAGGCTCTTAAGGCCACGTTGAGCATGACAGCAGCAGTGTAGACTTCCACTGAGAAGAGAGAGTATGAGCCTTTCTAAGCATGGAGTCCAGCTGGGATCTCCTGAGCCATGTGCTGAAGTCCTTAGAGAGGCTGTGTTGAAGCACTACTACTTGGGATCTCAGGCAAGTGGAACGTCAAACACCACTGTTGCTTTCTAAAAACCCCATGTATTGCAAATGGAGAATCTTTCCCTAGTAACATAGCTCTAAGCTAGCATCCTTGTGTTAGATTTTAGATTCTGTAAGTTTTACATTTTAGCTTTGACTATGTATTGTGTTAATAGCCACTTTAAAGGCATCGCTCTTGCACACTCTTACCTGTGCCACTTCACATTCTGCTGAGGACATTGGGGAAATGAGAGCTGTCAAGTTGTGACAATGGCGCAAAATTCACGGTCTGAATATTGCATCTCATCAGCATGGCCTTTGCATATCTGTGCACTTAGGCATTGTAGCACTGGGATTGTGCAATGCCATGGAGATAATACTGCCCTCAGCTCAAGCATGTACTTCCCTGAATGCAGAAATTAACAGGCATTTGCTTATGCGAGGAAAGGCACTCCAAGTCAAACGCACATCTTTGAGTTATCAGCTATTTTTGAGTGTGTAAAAGAGCCAAAATATATTTTCTCAGTGAGAAGCTGACCTAAATCTTCCTTAATTTCAGTAGGAAATTCTCTTGAGCCTAGCAGACTCTAGTTTATACACCTAGCATAGCTGAAAGTGCAAAATAAAATAATGTTTTACATTTATTTGCCTTGGAAGGAATGAAGCATCGTTTTTTCAGCTGTCTGTGTAAGTGAAGTGACACATTCAAACTGCTGGTGCAAAGTTTACAAATCAAACTTTGCAAATCAAACAGCTGTGTCTGAGAGGGGGTAGAAATTGGTGTCTTAACACCATGTTTCAGCCTTGAAAATTGTGGAAACAAAAATGCAACAGACTAGCACTATAAAGCATCAGGGTGATATGTGTGTGTGGAGTCAAGTCTTGTGCCTTTAGCGTCCCTCAAAGTCTGTCTTTTGCCATAATTGTTTTAAGATGATGAGGTGTAGCTCTCTTGTTTCCAGCCTGTTGCTGCTGTTATATGTTTTCTAGAAAGTCAGTGAGAGATATCACCCAGAACATACTATAATAATGTACCTGAAGATGCACAGAGATGGGCAGTGAAGCTTGTGAAGGGTCTGGAGCCCATCTGATGAGGAGCATCTGAAGGAACTGGGGTGGTAGAGTCTCCATCCCTGGAGATATGTAGAAGATCTATAGCTGAGGTGCTGAGGGACATGATGGGCTTGGCAGTGTGAGGTTAGTGGTTGAACTTAATGATCTTAAGGGTCTCTTCCAACCAAACAATTCTATGATTACCCTACTTGGGTTTAGTGAGAAAGTCACTCTCTTGGGTAGTATTGCTTGTTAGTCTGAGCAAATAGTGAACAAGCTGTGTATGGTTACACTGAGTCTTTCCCTTTTTGAACTCCTTGTGGCTCCATGCAGAAGCCAAAATGTAGACAAGAGATTATGGGAGACACCATGTTTAAAAAAACAAGCAAACCACTAAAATGCCACCCATCAAGTTCGGTTGGCTCAACTATACTTTCCTCAGCTGGTGAGTTTTACCTGCATGTGACAACTTGGGTGTCCCTGGGAAGGAAGAATCAAGCCCGGCATCTGAAAATTAGGAATCAAGCATTTNTGATGGGCTTGGCAGTGTGAGGTTAGTGGTTGAACTTAATGATCTTAAGGGTCTCTTCCAACCAAACAATTCTATGATTACCCTACTTGGGTTTAGTGAGAAAGTCACTCTCTTGGGTAGTATTGCTTGTTAGTCTGAGCAAATAGTGAACAAGCTGTGTATGGTTACACTGAGTCTTTCCCTTTTTGAACTCCTTGTGGCTCCATGCAGAAGCCAAAATGTAGACAAGAGATTATGGGAGACACCATGTTTAAAAAAACAAGCAAACCACTAAAATGCCACCCATCAAGTTCGGTTGGCTCAACTATACTTTCCTCAGCTGGTGAGTTTTACCTGCATGTGACAACTTGGGTGTCCCTGGGAAGGAAGAATCAAGCCCGGCATCTGAAAATTAGGAATCAAGCATTTGAAGTTCAGCCATTAAACTACATCTGCTCTCTCCTGACCAGGGAAATGCTGATATTATGCAACTCATTCAAGTTCTTGTTTCAGAGTGTTAGATTTTCGACCCAAACATAAAGTTACAACCTTATACTAAAACAAAGCTACTTCCAGTGCCAAGAGCTAATAGAAACCTCATGGTTATCTCTGATAATGGTTCTTCCTCCTTTCTCAGAAGCCAGCCATATTCTCCTATTCCTTCATTTGAAGTCTCTGAAGGATTTTACATTCATTGGCTCAGTTTCACCTGAAAAAGCACAGGGGTGGTTATGCTCAGATATGACCAAGGCACCAGACATCTCCTGAGCAGGTGAAATCGCTGGCAAGAGGTTTTTTCTCTTAGAGCTTTAGATGATGCTAAGGCATTTGCTATTGGACGTGGAAAAGTTAGGCAGGGTCTGTGTACACAGGTGGGTGCAGCAGGTCTCTGAGATGACTGCACATACAGCAACACCATCCCCATCAACAAAAGACACCTAAAAACCCACAGAGCCAGTTTGGCTGAAGTTATTCACAGACTGTAGCCACGTTTGGCACACAGTGTCCAGGGGAAAAAATCATGTGAACAAAATAAATTTGAAACAAGCCACTTAAGGTCAGTAAATTCTATATAATGAGGTTACATTTAGAGACATAGGTAATATTATAGCCCCATAACAAAGATGGGTGTGTTTTGGTTAGGCAAAAATAAATGTTTAAGTAAATTTGGGAAAAAAAAAAAATTAATTAAAATGAAAAGGATTAGTTTTGCTTTAGGTTGACCTAAAGTGTTCCTTCTACTTCTGAACTTAATCAAACAAACAGAAAATCAAAAAAGCCAATTATATGCTGAGCCTTGTGAGTGACACACACAGAGAAACAGGTAATTGAACTTCAGCCTCTCGGATTTATCGTTCCATCCTCCCTTTCTTCAGAGACAAAGAGCACTGATTGTTTCCATTAGAATACAGTTAAATACTCTAATTCTACTAATGCAAATCTTTCCGAGTGTATTTTGTAATTCGAGGAGGTCTGCTTAGAAGCGTGTGACCTTTCACAGCACCGAATCTAAGCAAAATGAACGACTGTTTCCTTCACAGCCGTTCGGAATAGCTCCGTGTGAATTAGATAATGACAATTTCTTTTAAAATGTCAGATTAACTTAAAATCAATTTAGTGCTCCCAGCTCGCATTATGACTCAAATGTTCGTAGACAAGTTCTTTTCCAGACAACATATTTAATGCTATGTTTACAACAAATGGCATAAATAAAAGCCTGTATAGCTCATATTGGGTAGCGATGTTTGTTAAACAAAAACGTGATGTATTTGGTTTACGTTCTGGGAATACATCTAGAAAGCAATTTGTAGCCTTGATATTACCAATGGCTGAATAATTGCTGCACAAGTGCAAGTGCTGTGTGCCTTTTAACAAATAATGAACCAGAATGTCATTATTGCTTTGCTAATTAATACAAAGTTTAGTTCAGGGCTCTAACTTAGCTTGAGTTATCATGCATTTCCTCAGCACAAAAGTGCCTGAGTTTCCCTTATTGAGTAGTAAAGAGAGGAATATAATTTCTACACCATTTCTAGGATACTCTGTGGATATCGATAGCTTGGCTAAAATTTTCTGCTTTGTTTTATCAGAGACTGTGAAATGCTAAAAGTGAAATGGGGACTTAAGCCATTGCTATAGTTACTAGAGCCATTTAATAAGGCCAACAAAAACCTTACAAGGACAAAAGAAAAGCCAAAAAGCAGAAAAGACAAAGAAAAAAAAAAGCAGATAAAGGAAAAATGTGAGAACACTTTTTCAAAAGAGTGAAAAAAGGCATTGAAAGAACAATGAGTGAAGAAAGATTTTAAGGAAAAGAAAGAAAGAAAGAAAGAAAGAAAGAAAGAAAGAAAGAAAGAAAGAAAGAAAGAAAGAAAGAAAGAAAGAAAGAAAGAAAGAAAGAAAGAAAGAAAGAAAGAAAGAAATATATTTTGGCTGTTATTTCATCCATATTTCTTCCTTTTAAATCAGCAGCACCAGTAAGTCAGTCTGGACTCAGCTGACGCTAGTCAGCATGTTTTGAAGGAATGATAACAACTGATGTGTTTGTATGTGCCAGAGATGTAATAAGAGGAATGTGAAGAAAAATAAAATGAACTCTAGGAGATCAATAAAATGTAACCCTTTGACCTTGTAGACAATCACTATCCATTTTTCAGAGTTAGGTGATAAAATCCATGCAGTATAAGGTTTTAATCTGGCCATTACTGCTGCCTTGCATCTGTGAACTTGTGCATTCATTTGCCACACAGATCTATTTTTAAATGTAGATATAGTGCCTCTAGAGAAAAAAAAACACCCAACAAATTGACAATTGGTATTAAATCTGGCTTTGGTAAAATTAACATTTGTACTCAAACTGTTAGAGTTCTCAAAGCTTATCTCAGAAAAAGAGAGAGCTCTGTCTTCTCTGCTTGGGGGAGGAAAGGAAAAAGCAAGATAACAAGAAACAGAGCAGATGGAGTAAATTTTCAAAGCTGTGTGTAGGAGTGGAGCATTCAGATCCCATTAACTAATATTGGAGTCGGAGGATCAGACTCCTACTCACCAGGCTTCAAAAACAACAGGTTCACATTTCTCCAGCTTCCCTTGCTTCTTACATGTCCTCGATGCCATCCTGGCTCCTCTTTAGAAAGGCTGACATTTATGCAACAGCACGGGGCCAAACGTTCCTTTACCATTGTTGGGGCAGGGTTCATCACTAAGTAAACAGAAGTAGAAATATGTGAAGCATAGATCTGAGCTTATGTGTATACCACGATTGCTTATGCATATGGTATGGAGAAGGACCAAAATCATGCAGTGGCTGCATCCCACAGTCAGAAGCAAGCCATTCAACATCGGTAGTTTGGTACAGGTACTCCTAATAGTTGTACTTTCCTCCTTTAGGATAGATGAAGGCTGAAAAGTGGGTAGATGCAGGCAGTATGAGTGCTCAGTGATGTTCTGAGGTCTATCAGATAACGCCTGGCTGTGGATATCAACCTTGCAACCCCTTAATCATGACAAATGCACTGTTCAGATTGATGGAATGACCTCTGTGAGTAAATACATCTAGTGCCAGCCTTCTGCACAGGAGGAGCTAATGAGCACAGCTTTTGCCATTTACATCCATCTCCTGCATGCTGCACAAGGAGTACAGTGTTCCAGCTGGAACTGGAAAGAAAGAAAGAAAGAAAGAAAGAAAGAAAGAAAGAAAGAAAGAAAGAAAGAAAGAAAGAAAGAAAGAAAGAAAGAAAGAAAGAAAGAAAGAAAGCTCCAGCTGGAATGGACACAGGTCATCCAGGACTTGTGGTGGTGGGTGGTCTCTGCAATTTTCTGTTATGTGACTAAACAACCTCTTCTGGAAAATCAGATACTTTGTCCTTGATAGCTGATGAGAAGCAACCATCTTCAGCTCCACTGTATTTTATCATGGTAGCTTTAGTTTTAACTGACATTAATCACCCAATTATTAAGAGTGACGTAGCACTTAGGCTCTATTGTTGCAATCTAATAAACTTCTGATCCTATAAATCAATCCTGTACATCAAATATGTAGGATCTATGGATTGAATCTCTTATTTGCTCCATGGGGACACTCAGCAGCATCAGTTATGAGCAAAATGCAGTGCAAAAGGAGAAAAAAAAAAGTTACTGAGGCATTCTCTTCCTTCCTGTTGAGCTTAAAGCACATGAAGATGCCTTCAAAGGCACAATGCCTGGTTGCCTCTCAAGGCATCCCAAAGCATTACACCATAGAGGTGTGTTGGGAGACCAGGAACACTCCTAGGGTTATCATTCATTTCTCCCATTTCACTGAGTGTAGAGGATTCAGTAATGGTGACACAGACTGAGATTTTAGCGGCTTGTAGGACAAGGCTGAGGGCTGTGAGATGTGGCCTCTTCATGTCTTCACTCCTGGTCTTGTTCCTCCAGTATGAACCAAGAAGGGACCTGGGATCATTCCCTCATCTTGACACAATTTCAACAGTATCCTGAGAAGTAATGTCTTTGAGTAACAGCATCCTAACAGTCCTGCAGAATTTCTGCCAGCAGGCTTGGTGACAGATCTATAAAAATACAGACCAGCACACTATCCTGCAAAGTCTGTTACAGGAGACATCCTGGAGACACTGTGAGTGGGGCTCCTTCCCCACACCAAAGGCTCTTCTAGACAGCCCTGCTTATCAGAAGACACTTCTTCCTCTTCCACTGCACATTCAATCAGATTTGGAAAGCCCTTCATTGAAGAAATGAAGGAGCACACTTGAACAATCTGGTTGTAGGGAGATTAGTTCTGTCTAGTCTCTCTGTCTTTCTCACACTACGCCAAGGACTTGCTGCACGTACCATACTGACATATCCTTTGTCAGGGGGCTAGTCTGGGCTGCATCTGCCAGCGAACCTGTTCATGGTAGAAATCACTCGATTTCATAGATAAATTCCTTTTTGGAGCCCTCAGGAGTCTCTGGACAGATTTACTCTTTCTGATGAAAGATATTTCCTCATAACATCTTCAGAAAAAAAAGCCCCAAATGATGTGTGTTTAATAACAACAAGCATTGTCCCACCTCCTTGGAGATGCAAGCACAGCCTTGCTAGTGCAGATGTCACATCCTTAACAGTCCTTGATGCACTGAGGGGGAAAATTTCCCCTCCCTTTTCTCAGTGAGAAGTGTATCCACAGCCTGAACCTTCTCTTTTTAATATTCATCTGCACAATAACAAACATAGTATCAACATTTAAATGCAGTGACAAAGATGACTGACTACAAGCACCCTTCTAGGACTGTGAGAGCAGCCTCTGCGTTGAAACATAGACAGAGGAAATGAGGAGGGAGCTTTGGCTCAGTCTGGGAAGGCAAGTAAATGTCATCAGGTTCAACTGAAGCCACGTTTGCAACACGAGATACTTAACTCCAGAAGGACTCAGGCTCTGATCTCATCCCTAGAGAAAGGTGATTGCCTGAAATTGCAAGCAGAGCACAAACAGCAGGCAGGAAATCCATCTGAGGAGCAAGGCTGAAATATTGCTTCATGCAACTACCTCCCCACAGTTTCAGTCTGAAATTTTATGGATGTGGGTACAAGAACATTTATCTGCTGCTGCACCACAGCTCAATGCAACTCAGGGCCTGCTGTGCCAGCCCATGGTGGCTGCATTGCTGTAAACTTGCTCACTCCAGTCACAGCCAATGAAACATGATCGTCTCAGTGAAATTTATTTTGCTTCCCTTGACTAGAAGATCAGTGCTCCTAGCAAATCTGACAGTTTCAACCATCATCAATTACTGCTTTCACTATGCAGTGACTCTTTCTGTGTCACACTTTCTATTACAGAGACCTTTGAAATCTGCTTTATTTAAAATGGATAGAATAAAAAAACCCCATCCAAAAGCTCAAAGTAATTCCGCTTTTCAAACCAGTCTCCTGCTAAAAATACTGCACCTTAATAACAGGAACCCAACAAGAGTCTCACCTGATGTTTGAATTCTTCCTCACAAAGTTGTCAGGCTTCCTATTGGAAAACTGTTCTTAGAAATGCAAGGCTATTGCTCATGTCATTTTGTTCTTTATAGCTCTGGGTTCACTGTTGAGCAAGTGAAGCCACTGAAGCCAGGTCCTTGCCTGCAGAAACACCCGAATCCAGTGGTGTTCATGGAGAATCATTATTCCCCTGCTCTCTGGGTCACTCCACAGCAGCCCACAATGCTGCTCATCACAAGGGCAGAAGTTTTGTGAGGTAACTGAAAACAAACTGCCTGCCAGGTATGACATTGATGGGCACACAATGCTACCCCTCTATCATCCTGCATGGCTGGAGGGAAGGGCTCGCTGGGTCCTATCTCCCCACCATGTAGAAGCCTTCTGCTCAAGGTCACTTTCCCAGAAGGGAGAATGAGACCTTTGCCATGAGCTTTATGTTGACTGAAAGAGAGTTGAGGGGCTGTTTTTTTCCCAGAACATGCCTGAAGGACTTGGCCACTTCTCATTTCTCCATATCACCACTCCAGGAAAAACCACTGCTGTTAACAATGATGGTAAAGGGAGTAAATGTGCCAAGGATGAGGCAAACCAGAAAGCTGGAAAATCACCCTGACAGGATGCTATGCTTTCAGGCAGTAGCACAGTAGGATTATCTGCCATGACAATTGCTATGTGGGAAGCAAAAGAGCTTCACTCTTGGGAAATAAACATTTGCTGACTTCAAACAAACAAACAAACAACCAGAATGAAAACATGATGTTGGGGTAAATACAGAGATCAGAAGTATCGGCTGATAGGCTGAACTGAATTAGGCTTCTGAAAACCTGGACTCAATTTCTGGCAGAGTCTCTGATCCCTGAGTGACCTGGAACACGTTGTTTCCCTGCTCTGTGCCTAGATTTCTCCTCCTGTGAAGTGAGGCCAGTGGTGGAGATTTGATGTAAGATCTACTGGTGAAAAATCTCCTGTAAGAACAAGTACTATTATTATTTTTCCCACCCAGACACAAGCTGTGATTCTTTATTCAAATATCCTCAGCAATAAAGAAAATACGATCTTGTTACTGTGTGTAGGTTTGTATGAAAGCATTTCATGACAACTTTTCTTCAGAGTGAAGCACTGGGGTGTTTTTGAGGAATGTGGTTTGCCTCCTCATTAATTTCCTCCTTATGGATTCTTCAGGGCAGCAGTGTTACCTTTTTCCATATACAATAATGGCCTATCAGCAACTTTAGCCAGAATAACCTTTCATTTCCTAATAGGAAGAACAAAATAAAAGCCAGTAAGAAGTCTCTACTAAGCAGGACAGTGTGTGCCACTGCTCTCAGCAGCTAAGCCAAACTGGCAGCTACCTCCAGCTTGACAGATGCCTCCCAGCAAAAGAAGGTGCAGTACACGACGTTCCTTATGTGAAGCAAGCAAAGAAAGGAGAGAACCCCCAAAAAATTATTACGTAAAGTCTCCTTCAGGTCATGAAAGATGCAAAGAAGAAACCCCTTGAGACTGTAACAGTCTCTAAGGAAGTGTCTTTCAATATCATTATCTGCAACAAAATCCATACTTGCCACCTTCAGGGGTGCTTAAATGCTGTGGTTAAGGTTGGTTTCATGTTTTACCAATGGAGACACCTTCAAACATTGCAAAACTTGACAATTAAACAGTACTAACTTCAGGATGCTCAGGGGTCCAAACCTGTCTAAGTTACCTCTTTATGCCATAGGAGGTTACAATTAAAATATCCATCTGACTAATTTGTCTGATGCATGCAGAGCAGAAATCACTGCATGGCTCCCAAGGCTTCAACTACTACACAAATCTTCATATAAACTAATCACAGTGCAATATTATTCTACTGTCAACAGTTTGGGAGGAATTGACAGATCCTAGTTCAACTATTTAACTCTGCCAGGGGTAATAAGTTCTCTCACGCATTAAATTAAAACTGACACTAGAAAATAAGTACATTATGGACCAAATACAGCACACAAATGAGGGACAAAGATTTAAACTGCTGCCTGGTAGAGAATGTCCAATGAAACAATGTGCATTGGATTTACACTGAACACATAGAATCATAGAATCTTAGAATCATAGAACAGTAGGAATTGGAAGGGAGGTCTAAATATCATTCAGTCCAGCCCCCTGCTAAAGCAAGTTCACCTCAATCATGGGACACAGGAATATGTCCAGGCGGGTTTGGAAACCTCCAGAGAAAGATATTCCACATCCTCCTTGGTCAGCCTGTGCCAGGGCTCCCTCATCCTTATGGTAAATTAGTTTTTCCTTATGTTTAAGTGGAACTTGTTGTGTTCCAGCTTCATTCCATTACCCCTTGTCCTGCCACTGGACACTACAGGAAAAAATACTGCTACATCCTTTTGACAAACACCTTTTAAATACTTGTAAGAGTTAATGAGATTCCCACTCAATCTTCTCCAGGTTGAACATCTCCCAGTTCCTGCAGCCTTTCCTCATAAGGATGATGTTCTGGTCCCCTGATCATCTTGATGGCCCTGTGCTGGACTCTCTCCAGAAGTTCTTTGTCTCTCTTGAGCTGAGGAGCTCAGAACTGGACACAGGACTCCAGATGAGGCCTCACCAGGGCACAGTAAAGGGGAAGGAGAACCTCCCTTGACCTGCTGACCACAATCTTCTTGATGCATCCCAGGCTGCCATTGGCCTTCTTGGCCACGAGGGCACATTGCTGGCTCATGGTTAGCTTATTGTCAACCAGGACTCCCAGGTCTCTCTCTGCAGAGCTGCTCTCCAGCAGTTCGACCCCCAGCCTTCCTTGTGCATGGGGTTGTTCCTTCCCAAATGCAGGACTCTGCACTTGTCCTTGTTGAACCTCATGAGGTTTCTCTCGGTCCAACTCTCAAGCTGGTTGAGATCCCACTGAATGGCAGCACAGCCCCTGGGGAATCAACAAGTCCTCCCAGTTTGGTGTTATCAGCAAGAAGATCCATTGTATGTTGATCATTTGCTGTGGCCAAAAGCCTGTTATCTGTGTGGACAAACACAACTGTTTATTTTCCATTTTAACAATGTTTGAGTTAAAAAACATACCAAGGAGTCCTTACAGTGGACAGACTCTGGATGAGGCAGTCCCTGTTCACCCTCAGCCCTCATCATTGTTGTCTTGCAGCCCATGGTTTGTTTGCAAAACTTTCCTTCTTCTACCATCTGACAACCTGAGGAAAAATACGCAGCGGCCGAGCTGATAAAACACACTTACTTGAGCTGATTTATAGGAGAAACAGTAACATTAATAACTTGTAGGTGGAGTGAACTCCTTTCAGAAGGAAGGAAATCTCTTTACAAGCTTTGAGTTTGATAACCTTGAGTCACGACACCTTCTTTCACTGAGTTTCTCTTGTACCAGTCCCCTCCATGCAGCTGTAATTTCATACACAGATACATAGCTCTATTCATTCCTAGTGCTAGAGCATGTTTCCAGTCAACTGAGAGGCGTTTGGAGTGGGATTTGTGCCTTTTAATTAAAAAATAGGGTCATCTTCCTGTATACTTGATAGTCAATAGAGAGTTACAGGTATTTGAAAGAAACAATGCATCCAGTCCTTCTGAATGAAAACTATTATCCAGCCAGTAAGTAGGTCTTACAAGCTGAATCATTCCACATTTTTCCAGGTTGCCAAACAACAGTAGGAAGGGACGACTGTGATAGAAAAGACTACTAACAGCCTAGCCAGCTGGCTCAGGTTGAATCATCCATTCTGCAGACACAGGAAACAGGAATTTCCCCAGATAAGTTTTAAGTGAGAAAAAAAGAAACACAAAAAGGAAATATTGGGTGAAGAAGATGTGAAATACTCAGGGCTATTAGTACGACATGAAAAGCAGGAGGTGAAAGGATGTGTGAGGAAGACTCAAGTTTGCAAAGAGTTGAGAGCCATGGTCTGGATCTGGGAGCATACCAAGGATCAGCTTTTGTAGTCAGGTTGTCAGCTGTGACAACTAACACAGGTATTTATATACTTTTCATGGCAAGTTGCAGATGCACTGAATTGCTTAGGCATTGCAGGCAGAAAGCAACCACCTGCAGACAGGTATGTGGGAGTATATCCAAACAGTCCCAGTTCAATGCTGGCTCTGTGCTGTGCCCATCTACTCCAGGAGGAGAAGGAAATAAACACCAAGTTCTTCCTGCAAGTGCTGCTAGCTCCAAATCTGATACGCTCCCCCACAACCATCTTCATGCCTTGCATGTCCTTTGAGAAATTGTCACAGTTGCTAAAAGGTTGCAAACTGATTTAAAAATGCTATTGAAAATCTGTCCTTTGGTAATGGATATTGAAACACTTCAGCTGAAATTGTGTTCTCTAGCAAGAGGTGGAGATTTGTAGAATAAAATTCCTATTGATTGGATACCTTTTCAGTTCTATGGGGAATATAAAAAGGAATTATCTTAATGAAAGCAGTTCTAATCAAAACACTCATTACATGGAGGTTGTAAGGAGATATTGAGACATTTCCAAATGCCCACAGAAAGTAGGAGAGAGACATATATGACTGTTTTGGGGATCAGACCCTCCTTGGTATGTCAGATGTGTGAATATATCTATCTGTAGAAGAAATAAAGACATTTATTGTCACACTGAAGGATTAAACTAAATGAGAGTTTAACCAGGGTCCACAGTCTGGGTTTGGAAGTCTCCCTTCTGAGATTATAAAAATAAAATACGAAAGAACATGGGAAAGAGGAAAATCAACAAAAGTGCCCATTCATATTTCAATGTCAAAAAAAGCAAGCCCCACTTGAGGCTAGTGTTCATCCTCCCTCATTCCACAAGTCTACTACCAGAGGAATGGATGTTTAAGAGTAAGCAGTGAGTGGTCCCAGTCATTTTACCCAAGCACAGTGAACACAGAGTCCTCTTCCTCTAGAAACTGAGTGGCAACAACCAACCACTTCAGTCACAGCTCTTTCATTATATTTGCTGAGCTGCTTCACACTCCTGCCAGAGCATCCCTGGTGACTGCTTCCTCTAGGTTTTCATGGCTTCTCCCGTGGGGTGCACGATGACAAGACTCAGAGGGTCCCACTAGCAGCACCGAGGATCTGGTAGGATGCAGCCATGCAAGAGCTCCCTGCGAGGGACCTTACATGGCTGAAGGGCAGAAATCCCAATCATTCTCTTCTCAGCAGTCCTCTGGATGGTATCTCAGCTTAATGCTGCCATGCCAGGCTCCCTCAAACAATGCCTTAGGTGCAAACAAAATTCTCAGCAATCCTTTCCCGAGTCATTCATATTCATCAGCGGTTATCAGCACGCAATAAGGCCCACATTAATTAAATATCCTTGGCATTTGGGAATTGGGGAGTTTTGTCTTGTTTTGTTGAAGTTTTCTTATTTATTAGGAGTATTAACTTATTCTGACCTAACTGGCTCTGACATCTTTCCTGGTTACAGACACACAGGCTTATAAAGAAGATGTCTGAAAAACGCATCCACAGTGATGCAGAGAGCGTAGAAGAAACTCTTGAACTGAAAGCTCCAACCTCCATGTTTTTAAAGCTCATTTTAAGGCATGAAATGAGAAAAACTCAGGGGAAGTTTTTCCCCCCCCCTTGACTATTTCTCCAGAAATCTTTGTACCAGGAATGTTAATTGCCTTTCAATCTGCATGTAAATGAGTTGCTTCCATTACCAAAATAATTTATACAAATGTAACCGGTTCCTTTTCTTCAGAAATCTATTCACAACGTTAACACACGTGGCAGTTAAGAGCATGGTGGTCAGGAATGTGAATCAGCTTACAGACATGTTGTAAAAGGTAATTCCTCCCTGTTCAAAACCATCATTTCCACAAACTTTATTGCCTTTCTTTTGGTTTTTTTGCTTAATAGCATCACTCTTCTTTGTTGCATATCACAACACCATTTACCTAGGTGGCCTGCAGGGTCCCATTTCAGCAGTAATCCTGCAGCAACTGCATCTTGGCATTGATTTATGCTTGCATTTTTTTAAGACAGAAAACCTTTCCATCGTAACAGTTTTCTTGTTTACTGAAGGGCAGAAAAAAAAACCCTAGCTAAATTATGTCAAAAGCATGAAGTAATTTGTAACAGATGCTATTTTACTGATACGAAACAATTGCTCTAATCGGGAATAGGCTGCAAAAATATTTATGCAACTTTGCATCACAAAGAAACCGCTGCAGGAATCTCTTGTTGTAGAAAGAAGCTCAAGCCTTCCTCATCCATGAAGTCACGCCTCTGTCACTAAAATCCCTCACCTCATGCAGCCTTAGCTCCTCGAAGGGTTGAGGGTTTGAGACATGGGATGAGCCTTACAATTAAACGTGACAAAGTGATACAGAATAAACCTCCTAATGCTGCTGGACAGGACTTCCACAGAGATGAAAGGAGATGAGTGGGAGAGAACAAAAAATGTCTCAGTCCCCAAAGGAAGAGTGGAAGTTTTGGACCATGGAAAACTACTGCTACTGCTCCTATACTAATAGACACTTTTTAATATACTAATACTGCTCCTATACTAATAACACTTTCTTCTAAGCCACGAGAGTTACAGATGCTTTATACATATATTCGTAATGAGGTGGATTTTTTATTAAACTTGTGTGTGGAAGCTATTGTGAATTTTATTTACTACAATATAATAAACTTCCAAAGCAGCCGTGACACCATGGTAACAATATTGCTAATGCAATTATTCCTGTCTCTAAAATAGCACCAAGTCTTTGCAACATGTAGCAATGCTACACAATAATTGAATACGATTAGGTTTCCTTTCTTCTAAGCAGGAGGTGAGGAAGAGACAATACCCTTCTCCATGGTAATTTGGATCAGTAATTATTTGTAGAGATCAATGGGAGAAATTACCCATTCACAACCCATAGCCTTCTGTTTGGTTGCTATTCCTAAATCAACTAAAACTGAACAGAGAGATTTGGATCTGGGTGTCCCAGTGATTCAGGAGTGAGGTGCCTAACTCGAGGTGTACACACAGACACAGGGAATTATAGCTTCCAAGGAAATAAACTTTCACAGGGCTAATCAAACAAAACCTTTTTCATGGTTTACATTTTAAACATCGTGTAGCAAATTTCTGGTCTGTAAGGAAGCAGAGGGACAATATTATTCAGACAAATCCCACATACTTCAATGAAGTGTAATTACTTAGCTGCACTGCCAAATTTAACCTGCAAGTGGAAATATCTAAAATAATTTTATAAGGCTTCTTATCAGTAAATGGGAGAAATATCAGAATGAGGAGGATCAGTGAGATATCAAGAGGAAAAATGTTCAACTGTAAAACGACCAATGTCAATAAGCATTTTGAAGTCAGTGGTAATTTTTCACTAGTCTCATTATATCAATATAACTGTGATGACACATCCCTGCTCCTGTGATACAAAAAAAAAGGGATGAACAAATGGGCACAAGAGCCCCTCAAGAAACATTAGCTCTGTAAGCATGCACTTATGTATATGGCTGCTAAATGAAGGCTGGAGCTACTATGCTGGGATACACACTGATGAAACTCAGCTGAAGCCAATTAAACTCCAGTACAAGCTGCACCAGAAGATGCATCTCTCTCCTGCCTTTTGCTAATGAGAAGTCTTTCTAAAATTACCCTTGTTAAAGTTAAGTTTCCTCACTCAGTTTCTTCTATATATAGAGAGAAGGCATTTGATGAAGTGAAATGGAAACATCTCATTGGAAAGGGGTTGGACTGGGACTTTCAAACTGTTTTATACACATTGGCTAAACCTGAACCTTGGCCTCAGAAACAGTAGGAGTGAGTAGATGAAGATGTCTATCTCCTGTGGAAGTATCTTAGTCTGTTGAGTGTGGAAAGGTATTGGTTGCATTTTAGAAAGCGTATTTAGTAGCCACCTTCATCCATTCCCTTCACAAAGACTGCTGACCATTTGTCATACCCCTAGAAATATGGTCAGGAAACACCTGAAGGGACCTCTATCAAAGGAGATGCCAAGTGACCATTGCAGTCAATAAGCATTGCTTGCATGCTTAATGCTAAACATGCAGTTAAGTGCTCTGCTGGACAGAAGCCAGATGGCTCAACACTTTGCAAAACTGAGCTCTAAATGAAGTTTCTCTGGGGTCTGGCTGTCCTTCAGTGTGTTCCTTCTTGGCCTTGTCACACCATAGCTCTCCAGAGACAGAATGCAGATCTGTTTCTCATTTATGCCGGCTCAGAAATGACCCAGACTCTTTGCTGTTGTGGTCATGGATTCTCTAGAAATTCCTAAAATAAATAGATGCAAGCAATGTGTTTGTTAAGAGAATACTAAATTATTTTGTCCTTTTTGTCTCCTGGTCCCATAGTCAGACACTGCAGAGGCTGTGCTGCAGATACAGTTGTTTGACACTGCAGTTCCCTCTGCAGGGAGTTGGATCAGGCTCTTCAGGTGCATATCAAGAGGAGATGGCATTTGGAGCAGAAAGCATTGTGCAGACAATGGAAAATGGGGATTCTTCCAGGCCTATAAGCAGAAATCTCTGATTTGAATCCAGGTTAACACCATTTCTCAAGCCTAGGAATTCTCTGTTTCTTTCAAGAACTGAGCACATGCCAGTTTTCTCCTTTTAAAACATACCTTGTGATATAGTCCATCCTTCTGTCTTTCATTCCCCAGACAGCCTGGGCTGTGGGAGACTTCCAGTCGAGGTATGTGTCAAGGCAAACCTATGTCTTCGATGAAATGACCCCAAAGACGGGCAGAGCTCCATCTTCCTGCAGAGTCAGTGCAAGCAAAGGACATTCATGGCAACAAGGAGCAAGCACAGTGCAGCAGCAGGGCATTGTCTGAGACTGACAAGACAGGGGAATTCCTTGGCCTTGTTGCATCTAAAATATGTAAAAGGTGCTGAGCAATGACAGTCACCCCAGGACTTTCCTTTTTCAGACAGATATGTTAACTACTAAGACCAATTTTTATGAATATGCTTCCATGCATTGCTTTTTCAGAGCCTAAGCAAATACAGATGCTGAACTGCTTTCATTCAGATCACAGGTGATGAACTTCAGCAAGGCTGCCATTAAGCATCACCTCAATGGTGATGAAACCCTGTACCCAGATCAAAGATAAAATTTCAGGAGTTCAAGTGCAGGCAAAGAGAAATGAGTCTGTTGCACAACACTTTGTACTGAGATAAACTAAGCATTAAATAAAAGCTTGTATGCAACTGAATTACAATTTTTTTTTAAAAAGTTATTTTTTTATTAGCTTAAAACTCTGCCCTTTAATTTCTAACCCTATTGCTGGGATGATTCAGACAAGGGCTGTCTGACTACAAAGATAAGGACAGACGCAAAGGCTGGTCTGTACACAGTGATATTTATTGTCAACTCTGGCGCCGTTGTGAAGTCAATAAACCTCAGAGCTATTGATCATGCAGGAAAAGGAAATGAATGTGGACATGGTTTGTTTTTGCAATATGACAGGTATGTCTGCACATCAGCACCTGACAGCCTTGAGCTCTTTGTGCTTGTTTGGGTTGGATGGGATGCAGCTACCCAAAATCTGTATAAATAATAAAAAATCGGTGGTGACCTTTGAGAAACTCCAGAGTCACAATCAAAATGTTGAGAGAAGCATCTGGAAGGTAGCTTGCAGATATTTTTTTGATCATAATTGGAGTCCAGTGGGAAGTCCAGCCAGCAACTTGCCAGATCTGTCCATATGAACTCTGCTCCAAAACATCCACAGAGACTCAGGTCCACACAATCTGCAGGTCTCATCCCCATTATTTTCAAGTCTTCATCCTTTCTTTAGCAGTCAGTAGGAGGAAAGTGTTTCCTCTTGTGGTCCTATCTGTGGCACCTTTAAACAGTACATCCCTAGGACTGTGAAGTAGGAAGGAAGCAGCCTCATGCCTGGCCAAGAAGCAGTGTGTGGAAAAGCAAGTAGAGCAGCACCAGTTTGATGGCCAATAACTTTTCATTCCCAAGCCCCAGCCCAGTTCCTCTGACATTCCTATGATTGAGCAAGTCCTCCCTTTCAGTCAAGACACTCTAGACGGATGGAAGAAAACTCTCTCTCTATTGCCACTTGTATCAATCATCCTCTAAGAGAGGTCTCATCAGCCCATGTGTTTTCATTTCTGCAGGCTAAATACATAGGGCTTTGCAGTGTACCAGTATAGGTTGAGGAATTAACTGTTAGAGAATAGTGTAGGGGAAAGAGACCTGGGGGTCCTGGTGGGCAGCAGGATGAGCATGAGCCAGCAATGTGCCAAGAAGGCCAATGGCATCCTGGGGTGTATTAGAAGGGCTGTGGGCAGTAAGTCAAGAGAGGTTCTCCTCCCCCTCTGCTCTGCCCTCATGAGACCACATCTGGAATATTGTGTTCAATTCTGGCCCCCTCAGTTCCAGAAGGACAGGGAGCTGCTGGAGAGAGTTCAGCACAGGGCCACAAAGATGATGAAGGGAGTGAAGCATCTTCCTTATGATGAAAGGCTGAGGAAGCTGGGGCTCTTCAGCTTGGAGGAGGCTGAGGGGTGACCTCGTTAATATTTACAAATATGTAAAGGGTGGGTATCAGGAGGATGGCCAGTGATGGCCAATGACAGGACAAGGGGCAACAGGTACAAGCTGGAACAGAAGAGGTTCCAAAGAAACACAAGGAAAAGCTTCTTCCTTGTAAGGGTGACAGAGCACTGGAATAGGTTGCCCAGATGGGTTGTTGAGTCTCCTTTTCTGGATACCGAAGTCATCTAGGGGTATAAAGTTTGCAAGGCACTTCCTTTACCTTGCTCAATGGGCTTTTATTAAAAATGTTGCAGGTATCATAATAAAGTTCCTTTCTGTTTTTACACTTTGGTCCATTCCTCCAGTAATCCATCACTAGCTGGGTCAGGGAAAAACCCACAAAACTGAACCAGGTGGAAGTGGTTTGTTTTTCAAAGGAAGAAACTGCCCCTGAACCACAGTGTGTTCTGAATTTTCCAGTCCTAGTAGATCAACAGAATGATATTTGAGTCACAGCAAGAAATGGAGTTGCATGGTTGGGTGAAAGCTGTAAAAACAATCAAGTGTCTTGCTGAATATGGGATGTTGCTACTCTGCTTTGCTCTATCTCTCTGGGAATTACTATCAGTTTTTGAAGGAAGACACTTTGGGAAACCACTGAGGAGTAAAGTTCCAACTCTGCACAGCTTTCTGTACTTCTCTGGTAGGTAATTAAACGTTCATCTTCCAATCTTCCAGTCTACTAGCTTGCAATTGCTGGCTGGTATCATGCAATCTGTAGAGAATCAGCATATACACACCCAAGCCAAACTGACAAAACCAAGCGGTTGTACAAGAGCTTGGTATTTTGCTGCTGTTTATAGCAGCAGAGAGGGGGAACATCAAGAAGAGTGTGGCCAGCAGGTTGAGGGAAGTTCTCTTCCATATCTAGTCTGCTTTGGTGAGGCCTCATCTGGAGTGGGAACCTCCAGATGGAGCTCCATCTGGAGCCTCATCAGGCTGTGGGAACTGGGGTCATTCAGCCTGGAGAACTGAAGACTAGGAAAGAGCCTATCAATACCTATAAATACTCAAAGGGCAGATGTCAAGTGTATAGGGCTGATCTTTTTCTGTGGTGCTGAGTGACAGGATAAGGTGTAATGGGCACAAGCTGGAACACAAAAAGCTCCACTTGAACGGGAAAAATTTCTTTGGTGTTGAGGTAAGGAAGCCCTGGCAGAGGCTGTCCAGGGAGAGTGTGGAGGCTCCTTCTCTGGAGTTTTCCAGACCCACCTGGATGTGTTCCTGTGCAACCTGATGGAGGGGAACCTGCTTTAGTAGGCGATTGGACTGGATGATCTTTAAAGGTCTCTTCCAACCCCCACCATTTTGTGTGATTCTGTGATGGGATGGTATTAACAAAGCCAGTAGTAATACAAGACACAGTTCCTGCTCCTTGCAGTCTCCTTGCTGCCACAAGGCAGGAACTGTGATCCCTTTTATCTACTTTCCCAACCCTGACAACTTTCAGGCCTGCAGTGCTTCTCTGTGGACCTGTGCNCTGAAGACTAGGAAAGAGCCTATCAATACCTATAAATACTCAAAGGGCAGATGTCAAGTGTATAGGGCTGATCTTTTTCTGTGGTGCTGAGTGACAGGATAAGGTGTAATGGGCACAAGCTGGAACACAAAAAGCTCCACTTGAACGGGAAAAATTTCTTTGGTGTTGAGGTAAGGAAGCCCTGGCAGAGGCTGTCCAGGGAGAGTGTGGAGGCTCCTTCTCTGGAGTTTTCCAGACCCACCTGGATGTGTTCCTGTGCAACCTGATGGAGGGGAACCTGCTTTAGTAGGCGATTGGACTGGATGATCTTTAAAGGTCTCTTCCAACCCCCACCATTTTGTGTGATTCTGTGATGGGATGGTATTAACAAAGCCAGTAGTAATACAAGACACAGTTCCTGCTCCTTGCAGTCTCCTTGCTGCCACAAGGCAGGAACTGTGATCCCTTTTATCTACTTTCCCAACCCTGACAACTTTCAGGCCTGCAGTGCTTCTCTGTGGACCTGTGCTTGTCCCATAGCCTGTCCTGCCTGTGGGTTACTATATACTTGTCAGAGACAGGCAATATGAGCTGTCAGGATTTGGGGTTTTGGGGAGCAGAGACCCTGCTTCACAGTGCAGCCCATGGCTTCATGAAGTGCTGCAGACAGGGGAGTCCAACTGGAGTCATCATGTGCCGATAATTCTCAGTTACAGCCTTTGCAGCAAGCTTTAATCTTTTCTAAGCATCTCTCTATGACTCCAAAGGGACACATCTGAATGGCCCTAATAGGTTGTCATCATTTCACTAATGAGGTTTAGCGTCTGACTTCGAGGCAGAGACCTACTTCCATTCTCCCTGCTGCCCTGCAGAGTGGTCCTGCTTCACCTCTCCCCTGCATGTGTCCCTCTGCCAATAAGTATGATTAACCTGATATCAGGAAGGACCTCAGATGAAGAACCCACTTCCCTTCCACAGTTTAACTAAGCAGAGGACCTTGACCATCAAAGCTTTTAGCAAAGACGGTGGGAGGAGAATTAAAACCTTTCCATGCCCGTATCTGAGCAGTATTTCTGTTTCTTGCATCAGTACCACGCCAGTTGCATGTGAAAGGCACACACAATGTGACTTCTGCTCCATTAGGAGCAGACAAGCACAATGAGATGAAAACTCTACTTTTAAAGCACAGTGAGTGGCTACTGTATGCAGAGGCTCCAGAGAGAGAGTAGACTGGGCTCTTGAGTAGGACTCCATTGAAACTTTGATCCCTATTCCCTTCAGATGAGAAATAGCTGGAAATCTTTCACCAGCATCATATCTAGCTACTGTTGTGCCTGTGGCTATTTTCTGTATTCTTTAAGAGCCTTCCATTGGAAGAGACACCAACATTTTCTGGCATTAGGAAATAGAAACATTTTCAGGCTCCAGTTGCCAAAAGTTTCACTAAGGCTCCAAGGGAGCACATCTGCTGTGGGATGCCTTAGGGCTGAGTGGCTAACACTGGACTAGTGAAGACACTCCTTTGTCTCAGACCTCTTTGTTTCTAGCTCTCCAACTACCTACACCAGAGGCTGTATACCTTTCCTCCACAGTTGCTTTGAGGAAGGTGTTGGGAGGTTGGGGTTTTAAATTCTCCTTTCTCATAGTGAGGATATAGATGAGACAGAGGCAATCTGTTCTCAGGGCTACACAATGTAACGAGAACAAAAGCTGGAATGAAGAAAAGTACAACTGAACACAAGAGAAAAATTCTTCACCATGAGCACTGGAGAGAATGCCCAAAGAGACTGTGCAATCTCCATCCTTGGAGGTTTTCAGAGCTCAGTTGGACCAAAAGCCCCAAGCAACCTGACCTTATTTCAAAGTTAGACCTGCTTCGTGCACGAGATTGGACTAAGGAATTTGTGAGATCCCTTCAGCCTATAGTATTCAATGAGCTTATGACTCCATGGGTGGCTTGGAAACTGGGCTACCAGTATTAACACATTCAGAGTTAAGGAACATCTTGATGTGAGCCTGCTGTCTTAATATCACCCTAAACTTCAGATAGATGAAGCTTAATCACAAAACTAAAACACAAAACAAAGAAAGAAAACCAATCTACTTATTCAAAGACTAAATTGACCAATTCTTTCTCCCTGTCCATCTGGGAAGATGAAGCTCCAATTCAGATAAGAGTACGCTACTCTAGACTCCATGCAACCAATACATCAGGGTGAAAACACAGGTAAGGAAACTTTTTTTGGCAGTAGCCCTTCATATATTCAGTCATCTTCTTTGAGTCTCACAGAGTTTCAGTTCAGACTTTTCCTTCTTGGTCCTTAGCCTCCTCAGAACGCAAGTTCGGCACTCCCCACTCCAAGCTTGTGGTTGTCCTTGCTTACAAAATGCTTTTGCTCCTTTGGACAGATTAGATGCCACAGATTTCACAAACTCCTGATAAGGATTCACCCTCATCCTCTTAGGAAGTGATGTAAATACCTCAGTGCAAACCTTTTCCATGCATGATAGTTCATACCAAGATAGATATGAATACACATAGCACTTAATCCACATACAGAGAAGGAATTATGTTGTACTTCTCAGTGCTGACTCATTTAAAACAAGTCATAGTGGTAATAAACTAGTTGGAGGTCTTGCTGGGCTAGGTAAAACTAAACCCCGTTTAGTCCCCAGACCTTTCGATTACTCCTTAATTTAGAGGTTGTGACTTAACCCTCAAGCAAAAGATGGAACTAAATTGCATTTTTAGTCAATAAAAGGGGGAAAAAAGTGGGAATACTACAAACATCAGTAAGTGAAAAGGCTGAGGATGTTTAAATGGCAGCACACCACTCAGTGTGGACTAATTGCCCTAGTTTTTCAGCATCATGTAACACACCAAACTGCCCTAGAAAGAGTGCCCTGACCTCATGCCTTCCGCTGGAAGAGAAGTCCTACATCAAACCCACATCCTGGCCTGAATTCACCAGGGGCTCTTACAGGAGTGCAAAACGTATTAACATAAAACAATGCTAATGCACATATGTTAACCCAACAGTGGGGATCAGGTGTTGAAAAGTGAATGCAGAGCATGAGGCATAATTGTGAACTCGTGCCTATGCCTCAGATCATCCCAGCTCAAATCACTCCGCAGGCTTCCACCTGTAATATTGCTTCAGGTTTCCCAGCTATGTTTTCTGAAGCAGAAATGTGAGAGGTTTGTACTCTCTGGACCAGGCAGAGGAAGGGGCTGTAGTTACCCTGCATCCACCGTGTAAGCTGAAATTGTTTTTCCTCCCAGTCCCATGACCCTGGAGGTTTAGTTCACTGATGTCATGTTTTTCAGCCCTGTGTGCTGTGGAGTGTTGTGCTCGATTGCTGGGAAAACACATCCATTTTCTTTAACACCCCCATACACATAACACATGTATCAGTAAGGAATGCAATTTCGCTGTAAAATCTATGTGTTTCATTATGTGCTCCATAAGATCTATATATTCCATCGTGAAATGTTGGCCTCTCTTTGCTACCTCATGTTACATTTCCCACGAGGTTACCTTGGCTTTCATGTGGCTTCTAGACTAGATTTTTTTTTTTATGTCCACATAACCTTTTCAGATATACATGTTTTTTTGTTACAGGTACAAAAAGAGTTAGGTTCACATATTGCAGCTTTTATTAGTGCTCACAGAGAGGTCTCATTACCCTGAAAGAAACAATAATACCTGCTTTAAGGCAAGACTTTATCTTCTCAATGGCCACATATGTTCCTATTGTCTGCAGGGTAATTTTTTTTTTCCTTTTGGTACTAAACCAGGAAATGTGCAGAGAGAAAAAAAAAAAAACACAACCAAAACCCAGTGTGTTCTTTATTGACTTCACAAAGGCTTTTTTCAAACCGTTTCAAGGGATGTAAACCATTGCAAAGGCAGACTTCACATTGGTGGTAGGAGCAGCACTTCAGACAGACAGCAGTCCTAAGACTCTGTTGCTGAAAAATCCATTCTGCTTCATTGGAGTCAAGAGCCTACAATTTATAAATGAGAGAAGCAACTAACCTGTTTTCTTAGCACAACTTATCTAAGAAGACTAATTAATTGGCTCATAGACACCCTTTGAAACTGCAGACCTTTGTTTTCCATCACCTTGTCCCAGTTTGAGGCTGTTAACACCAGCACCAAAGTCACACCAGTTCAAATAGGAGCTATGAAGTGTTGAACTGTTGTTGCCAAGTCTACAACTTGGATTTGGTGGCTGAGACACATTGGCATTGCCTAAAGGTGGTTGGACTGGATGACCTTAAAGGTCTTTTCCAACCAAAACGATTATCTGATTCTATAAGGTGTGCCCAAAGTCCATCTCTGCATCAGGCTGCTCTGTGCATTGAGGAACTTCATGCACTGGGTAATAAATAGTGACTCACATAGGAAATGTGTGTGATAGTGGACAGCCCTTTATTACAAGGAGCTCATAAGTGATCTTTCCATCCAAAGTGATTTTGTGGAGCAAATCCATTCTGCCCAGAGTGGGATTGCTATGTAGGAAGATGGCAAGGTGTTTGAACCCATGTTGTATAGACATTGTGTGTGTTATTTCTATCTTGGTAGTTGATAAGAGTTTCTTAGCTGAGATGAGAGCCCCACCAAGATCCTAAATCAGCAGCTTTGCTCACTTTGGGAGTGTCATTGGACAGAGGGACACATTCAGAGGGAAATCCAGATCTAAGGAAAGATTAATTTCCTCCTGGAACTCTCTGAAGAGGCAACAGACCTCAAGGGCATTAAGAAAATATCATCAATCAAACAGGACTTTCCTCAAAGTCAAATGTGGAGCATGAGACAGAAACAATGACTCAGAACAGTAGTTTTCCTCCTAAGTCTTGATAGTAAAGGGTGGAATTCATGGTATCTAATGCAGGCATCTACATTGCATCTGGATTTTAGGTGCCAGTGAAGCTGTTCTTCTAAATTTAGTGTCCATATACAGTTGAAGAAGGGAAAACAAGATCTCTAGAGGCATGCACCAGAAAATCCTATTTGGCAATGCAATCTCTGCCTCCACTCTTTTATGATTCCCAGCCCATGCAGGTTTACTCTTACACCAACAGGATCAAGCTGTGTGACGAGTGGTCTGAAGTCAGTTGTACAATGTCTAACTACTGAAGCCAGATTCAGGAGGAAGGCAAAGCATGTTTCATTCTTATCATATCCAACATATTTATCGGGTGACTTCCAGAAAGCATTTTTCATTCCTTTTCATTCCTCAGTTCACTGCTAGTACAGTCTAAGAATGACTTTTCTCAAACTCAGAGGATTGTTTTGGGATGGAAGAAATAACTATCTGTGAGATGAATCATACTGAGAAGCTCCACAAAGGTTTTACAGAAAGATCCTTATTTTCAGTGCAGGGCAATGGTTGATTTTTAATTGAGGTGCAAATACACTGAATTTCATACACTGAATGAAAAAGATATGAAGAAATGCACACTGAGAACATGTTTTTTAAAAGACAGTGAGAGTGCAGATGTGAAAAAGGGCCAAAGTTAGGGTTAACAAAGTTATCTTCCTTTTGTCATTTACTAACTCCTGAGTTCAGTGTTAAGCTTGTCTGCCTTGGCTAGGGGAAGAGTTTAAATGGGAATAATAATAAGAAACATGCTTTGTTTTCCCTTTATTTATGTGCAGCTTCTATCAATATCAACATGAATGGGACAGCTAAACAAATACAGAAAGGAAAATGAGGAAGGGGAAGGGGCAAGGGAAAAAGGAAAGAGAAGAGAAAGGAATTTTGGTATTCAGGTATTAACTTTTGGTCATGGAATTTAAATGCTGAACTGTGTTTAAGCATTGCCCCTGGTACAAACAGAGCTCAGCATCCATGATTTGCCCTTGCCCTTCAGCTGGTAGGCTCCCTGCAACCACAGAAACACTGCCCTTCTCCTAAGAGGTTTTATGCTTATTTTGTAGGAGTCATCTAGAGAAGATGGAGAAACAGAAGCAAAGCCCTTAGGATTAAGAACAGGATTCACACCTCCAGGACGATGTTTCCCCCCCACCCTCCAAGGCGATTTCAGCCCTGAGAAACATTTCATAAGCAAAATACTGCAAGCAGTTTAAAGTTCATCTTGCTGAAAATGCCTTTTGTATGAAATTCCTATCACATATTTACAAAACCTCTGCCCTTGCTAGATAATAACAGATTACAAATTACAAATGAATGCAGCTGTATTTCATTATTAATTGTAACATGTTCCTGAGCTGTTAAGTCTCATGGTCTGCTGATCATGCCTGACCCACAAATGGAAGGATGCAGGGCAATAAAATTTCACACACTCCTGGTGTCCTTTCTAATTAGTGCATGAGTCATGCTCTGTCTCTGCAGAGCAGAACTGCATCTCCTCTCTAACGGCATCTATAGATCGGCCTGCAGATGTCAATTCAGGCCATGCTGCACACCATCACTGCAGAAGAAGCAGCAGCTTGGGAACTCAGTTTTAGGCCAAAGCTGCAGCCGCCTCCAGGAGGCTGCTTTTGGGGATGGCTCCTGCAAGATCTGGTTTGGGGGTTAATTGTAAATTTTTATATTAGGTACACTTGGAGTGTTTGGATGAGTCTGAGCACAGACTAACTCTGTGCTTGTCCTTTTGCTTGTGTGTGACAATAAACGCTCCTTCAGCTGGAAGCAGATGCAGGGAGGTGGTTTCTGAGGGTATTGTCTGAATGTTGCCACATGGTGATGGCAAGTAGTTGTGATGTACGAATTGCTGCTCCAGCTAAAGGGCCCTCTGCTGACAGCAAGGTTTGCTCTGCAACTGAAAAGGACTCACTGCCAAATACTTCCACTGTTAAGGAAAAAGAATAGACTAGTTTAAATGAGGTCACTAAATCACTTGGCCAAATTCCCACCCCAAGCATTTTATCCTATATGTCTACTTCAATTCTGTAGCACAGCTGGATTTTGCCAGAGAGTACAGCTCTCTGAACCTTCGGGGAACTTGTAATTCTCAAATGCCAATGGAAGCCAAAGGGACCCTTTTCACATATCCTGAGGCATTGCCTAAATGCCCATGGCATAGACTTCCTAGCCAGCATAATGCACAGGCAGTTAGGAATCTCCCATTCAGTTACTCCAGTAAAAGCCAAACTTCTTTCTCTAGCAAAGCCTTCCAGATGGATTTCACTTGATCAGAAGGGCTGATGTACTTTTGACCAGCTTGCCTCCCTCCTTCCTTCTTCTCCAAAAGGGACAATTCTTCAGAGTAATGTCAACCAATACTGAAACCACCACTGCACTGGGATTTTGTCGTTGTCCATTCCATATGAGAGCATCCAAACAACCTTCTGCTGAGTAGAGGTGTAGGATCACTCAGCAGCTTTGTGTTTTGGCCAAATGGATGGCTTGCCCATTGCAAAAGTTCAAAGAGCTCAGCTGTTCTGCTCTGAAGGTACTTGACTATCATCCCTATGTCAGCTTACAGACTTAACTCCCACAGAAATACACATATTGGCATACTGGTGGCATGCAAAGAGGAATTGAAATTAGGCTGTCTAGGCCTAATTAATAGCCCTAGCATAAATCAAAATGTTGGGTTTGCATCAGTCCTTTTCTTCCTGCATTACCTTCTTTTTAATAGATCTTTCATAATATCCCATCTTAATCTAGTTGTGTTTCTATCAGTTCAGTAAATTTCCCTGGGGGGAATTATTATCCTCATTATTATCAACAAGTGCAGGCTGAAAGAATGAGAAAGAAAGAAAATCACACATCATGTATATATGAGGCTAAGTGAGCTTTCACATGAGGTTACCAAGTAATGCCCTCATGGTGATGGGCCATAAATAAAGCACGGACCACAAAGCATCCTGTGGCCTGTGCAATGCCTACGCGTGCTGGCTGGACAGATGGGACAGTAAGGTATGGGGGTCTTGTGGAAGCAGAAAATTTGGAGTCTCCACTTGCTTGAATCACTGCCTGTTTCTTTCATTTCAGGACCTCCTGAGAATAGCCTGATTCATCTATGTATACAGAAAAATGCCTTTGAAAGTCATCTCTATGTGACTTGTTTAGAGCAATGTATAAGGAGTGACTCACATGACTGTCTTCCCCATGCTGTCCACAGCTGATTGCAAGTGAGAGCTTCCCAGGGAATTTTCTTAATATCAATGGAAAAAGAAAAAAAAAAACCCAAACAAACCAAAACAAATACAAAAAAAAAAAAAAATAATCTCAAAACTAAGAATAGAGGGAAATAGGGGGGAAAAAGGAAAAATAGGGAAATCTGGAAATGTTTTCAGAGTTTCACATGACACTTGCTAAAACACTTTACCAAGACACACAAGTAGGTTGGTTGATCATTTTCTTATTCTCACACAATTTCCTTGACAATTCTCTTGATGTGCTTCTTGTGCTGCTCACAGGTGGAAATAAACAACCCAAATTTCCTTCACTAACGTCCCACTCATAAACTGGGGACACCAGGTTCAATCACACAGGAGCTCTGAAGGTTGGTTATTCCCCATGAGCAAGCACCAATACTAATGTTTTCATAGTACAATGGTTTTACAAAGAGTGGGGAAAATATGCAGAATTGGGTATAAACTTGCAATATCTGTACAAAGGTGGAGTAACTTTCTCATTAGATCACATTGCTCAGGGCTGCAGCCAGTTGAGTTTTGGAAGGATCCTAAGAGCTTTGTTCTGCCCAGTGTGTGATTATTGCATCTTCCCTATAAGCCCCTCCAAGTATCTGAAAACTGCTGTTACATCCTTGCTTATGTTTTCCAAGCTAGCCAAGCCCAGTTCCTTTTGCCTCTCTACCATGTGCTCTAGCCCCTTAACCATCTTAGTGGCCCACTATTTGGCTCCCACCAGTTTACTAACAAATGCTTGCCTTGGCATAGAAACACATGGTTTCTAGACCCACACAAGGCACCACACTTTAGAACTGCTGTACAGTTGTGTGCTTGAGAGGCACTTAAAGTGAGGTCATCACTTTCCAGTTGTATTAGATACATATGTCTCTAATCCTCTTAAATGATGTAATTTGTACACCTGGCTTTACAGATGGTCAGACAATAAAAATATACAAATATTCCTTGTACATCTGTTAAACATTTGCAAAATAACATCTCCTTAAAACTTTCAGCATATGCAGCCTATTGCTAATAGTACTAATTTATAATAGTTTCTAAAGGCACCACACAGTCGAGGGGTGATGCTTTCTGGCTGCTGCACTTACCTATGGGAAGAAATCAAGTGGTGTCAAATTGCTCAGCACAAGGAGTTTACAAATTAGGCTACATAAATTGCAGGAGGGGAAGAAGAGACACAAAAGAGGGAGGTAGACCACCTTGTTCGTGGAATTTGTCAACTGAAGATCCAGAAATAAGACTCAAGTCTTGAGATTGCAGATCACTTTTCTATGTGCCTCTTCTTGTCCTTTTGCCCACCTTCTAGGGGACTGGACTAGATGATCTCTAGAGGTCCCTTCCAACCCCTACCATTCTGTGATTCTAGGGTTTATTGGGACATTTGTTCAATGGCACTTACAGAAGTCTTCTAAAGTCTTCAGCTTTTGTAAGAATAATGAACCATGAAGTGGCTATTTATGGCTTAAAACATAAAACCCCTGATTTTCCATCTCATCCTCATGTATGTTTCTGATGTGGATCCCTTCCTAGTAATGTGTTTGTGCAAGAGGTAATGCTGAACACCATAATGCTACCACAAATTCCAGTATTTGGAAGTGGATAGGGAAAGAACATTCTTGGGTTAATTTTATACACATAAATAAAGGCAATATCGATAACCTTCAAAATGAAACTTTCCCCTTGATAAAGGCAGATTGTGAGGCTGAAAGGGATTTGAGAATTGAGCAGGTGAGTATTAACAACAAAAGCCATCAAATGCATACTTAGCACTGCTTGCAGGAACACAGGACAGCAGAGATCCCTTGATTCACCATCTGAAGACAGAAACTGCTCTGATAGGCAGTGGTGTCATACAACGTCATTCCAAAGTTTGACATTTTTCTCTCTCTTCCTTTACCAGCTCTATATTTGGCAACCAGCCTCATTGGATGAAAGAGGGGCTGCTAAGGGCACTCTCTGTGCAGAGTTCTCCTGTGTCTATCTGCAAGATAATTCAGTTAGTTATTCATAGAATGGTGGGGTTGGAAGGGACCTTTAGAGATCATCTAGTCCAACTCCCCTGCAGAAGCAGGTCCACCTAGATCAGGTTGCATAGGAACCTTGACATATTCAAGGAGGCTGCTGTTTACAGCACAATAGTCCCGTGTCCCAAGTCTTGTCCCTGTCTCCCCCCCGTCCCCCCCCATTCTATCCTCACAGAATCTCTTCCTTCCCTAAGAAAGTTTAACATATTTAAATATTTACTTTTCCACACAGAGGAGGGCTTCAAATGCAGATGGCTGCTCAGGTGAGTTAATGATGTTCCTACATCTCCTGATGTTCATTCTCCTCACACAAGTTCCACCCATGGCAATTGCTGGGCACTCTCAGCACCTCAGGCTAACTGGCCTGTCTCCTTGTATGAGAAGCCCAGCAGTAATTAGAAAAAGCAATTTTAAGGACTGGCAGTTTGTACAGGCAAGTGGCAGGCTGGGACAGATCTGCTCAGAGTCTGGCGTATTTAATAACTCTCTTACCCATGGCAATTGAAACACAGCTAGTTTAATGGGAAGGCAAACCACAGGCAGAGTGAGTAGGGACTGAAGAAACAAATCTATTTGATATATCAAATAAAGCTTCTGATATTCTGATGCCAAATGGATTATCCAGGAGAATGTGCTGAAAGGAAACAAGCATCTCCCCATTCAATATTTATGTATCCCTAGATAACAACCTTCATTCAGATGGATTTGTCAGAGCTACAGTGCTGAGCATACTTTTATGGTTAGTTTCTCAATTTTATGCCTAACAATAAATGGCAGTGGTGCTTTCTATTAGAAATGCACAACAGCTGGATTTGGCATGAAGTTAAAAATCTGATTCCAAGAGTGGCAGCGATTTACAAAGCTTTGACAAAAATACATAAATGCAGTAAGAAAATATTGATTCTTCTGACTTCCCCTTCACAGATTTGACACATGCACTTATGGCCCAATATAAATGAATAATAACAACAGTAATAATGATTAATTTCCTCCTCTGCTTTCAGACTTCACCCTTGAAACTCTGCAGAGCTTTTTCTTACCTCCATTACTGTTCAAATTCCCTCACGTTAATCTTTATTTTAATAGTACTGGTTACACTGCAACATCTCCAGAGGCTGCAGCAGCTTAAGGCTTCATTGTGAAAAAAAAATGGAACCTGTTTGTTCTGTTGCAAAGACATACAAGGTCCATATCGAAGAGTTTATGACCTAGTTACAGGTAAAACAGAAGTAGTCACAGAATCACACACAGAATCTCAAGGGTTGGAAGGCATCGTGAAAGATCATCTTGTTCTGCCTCCCTGACAGAGCAGGACCACCTAGAGTAAGTTACATAGGAACTCATCCAGGTGGGTTTGGAATGTCTCCAGAGAAGGAGACTGCACAGCCCACCTGGGCAGCCTGTGCCAGTTGTCCCTCACCTCAACAGAAGTTTTTCCTTATGTTTCATTGGAATCTTTTATGTTCCAGTTTGTACTTGTTGTCCCTTGTCCTATCATTGGACATCACTGAGAACAGCCTGTCAAACATACACAACATGAGAACATTTCCTATTGTCTGCTGTAATCTGCCTTAATCCCTCATTTCTCTCCTTTATTCATCTTGTCTTACTTTGTATGGATGGGATGCCTTCCCACTGTTAGTTATCTGCATCAGCTAAATTCACACCTTAGCTTAAACCACAACTCTTTATGAAGCTCGCTATAGCCAACTCACCAAAGGGAGACTTCATGCTTACAAGAGCATCATGGCTCAGATCTTAAATTTGAGTCAACACTGAACATCAACCCAGGAATAGTTCCTGATGACCAGTATTAGTCTTGTCTTCACAGCTTTACCTGGAATAGAATTTGCTTGCTCAACAAATAAGAAGTGAAATAATATTGACTAGAAGCATTGATAAGAACCATTGCTTCTTGTTCCAACACAGTTTGAATGGATAAGTTGGAATCTTGGGATTTTGCGTTATTTTTTCAGTGAGGTTTAAGATACTTTGCCCTGAGTGAGAGCTGCAGTTGACTTAAAGAAAGAAGTGTTTCTGTAGCTCTCCCGATCAAACAAGGAAGCTCAGAGAAGTGAGTTAATGCACAGAAATCAAATCCAGGAGATATAATTAAAACAACTTGCCTTTTTATTTATAAATTATTTTTTAAATCCCCTTAATTCTTGGGCCTCTGATGTTTTTGTAGACACGTAGATCTGACAGTATCTGTTCAGATTCTTGGTCTGGGAATCAAAAAGGACTTCATAAAATCTGGGATTTGTCGTGACGTGAGTTGGAGAGGGCACAGGAACAATGGCACATTGGATGTTCTTGATGAGTGCTGAAACCAGGGAAGTCCATAGACATTCCCAGGAGAAATAATTAAAAAGAGACCATGAAGCTCTTTCCCAGCCACAACTGAAGAGTTTAGAACAAAGTCTTGCCCTCTTAGCTAGAAATTATAGACTCTTAAAACTTGCATTTTATTTAAAAGTCTTTAAAAGACTGGAAAATTGACATCAAAGAACAAGCAAATGAAATGCCTGAGAGGGGAGACAATGTTTTGATTTTTTAAATGCTACTGCAATGCAATACACTGAACAAAAATATTGCCACCAGGCTGCCTTTGTCTTCTGTGTGATTCCATTAATTGTCTTTTATGCACCTCAGGGAAAAAATGCCAAAAGAAGGTCTTCGACAGAATGTCATTATATCCCTACCTTTTTAATAAAGACTGGAAAAGGTTTATAGTATGCATCAGAGAGCACTGAGACACTGTCCAGAATAAAAGTACTTTCTTAATACACAAAGATACAAGACAAAGGAATTTCCAGAATTCTTTTTTATGCATTGAGAGAAGCAAACCATGGGGGAAAATCCCAGTTGCTTTCTTCCTTCGCGAAGTACCCTGAACTACTGTAGAATGTCACCACTGAGCTGCAGGTGACAACTTCATCATGTCTTGGAACCACAGAATCATTATGGTTGGAAAAGACCTTTAAAATCATCGAGTCCAAACAGTTACTTCACATTGCCAAGCCCATCACTGAACTAAATCATGTCCCTCAGCTATACAAATATTGAATATCTCCAGGGATGAGGACTCCACCAGCTCCCTGGGCAGCCTGGGCCAGTGTCTAACAACCATCTCAGTGAAAAAGTTCTTCTTAATCTCCAATATAAACATCCCCTAGCACAACTTGAGCCAATTTCCTCTGTCCTATCATTCATTATCAGAGACATCGATCCTCCACCTCCCAACAACTGCCTTTCATGTGGTTACAGAGAGTGCTCATGTCTCCCCTCAGCATCCTCTTCTCCAGACTTAACACCCCGAGCTCCCTCAGCTGCTCCTCATGAGACTTGTGCTCCAGACCCTTCACCAGCTTCATTTCCCATCTCTGGACATGCTCTAGCACCTCAGTGTCCCTCTTATAGTGAGGGGCCCAACAGTGAACACAGCACCTGAGGTGCAGCCTCACCAGGGTCAAGTACAAAAGGACAATCTCTGCACTGGTCCAGCTGGTCACACTATTTCTAATACAAGCCAGGATGCCATTGACCTTCTTGGCCGCTTGGGCACACAGCTGGCTCATGTTCAGCTGATGTCAATTAATATCCCCAGGTCCTTTCCCTCCAGGCAATTTTCCAGCCACAGATCCCCAAGCCTGTATTGTTGCATGAGGCCGTTTTAGCCCAGCAGCAAGACCCAACACTTGTCAGCATTGAACTTCATGCAATTGGCCTCAGCCCATCACTCCAGCCTGGCCAAGGACTTCTGAAGAGCCTTTTTGCCCTCAAGCAGGTCTAGGAAGGCCCTTGTCTGCTTTGCTGCTGCTCATGTTTTCACATGGCTCCTCTGTTAGCAGGGAAGACAGGGGACAACACTGTGGAGCAGCTTTGGACTTCAACCTGAAGTTGTTGTCATCTGCTTCAGAGTAGGCCTATTGATTTCATGCAATGCCTGGATGTTAACTACCTCTGGGGTGTATAACATTCTTGGGTTGCCTTTTGGTGGCAGATGACTCAAAAACCTACATTTCAAACTATGATTTCAGAAAGGGAAAGAGACAAAGACAAGAATGTGACAGCTATGTTAATCACACGACTTGCAGTTTTTAAATACATCAGGTCTTTGTGGGTATTTCTGCTGGATCAATCTACTCATTGGTATTCTGGAGTGGGTCTACAGGAGTTCAACTCATATTTCTTCCATCAACACATTTTTCAGCAACTTAGCATGTCAGACATATTATGACTACATGGTTTTGGAATCAAAAATGCATCACGACCGAGACATCCACTTCTGACACTTGCCATATAGACTGAAGGTATTTCACTCTCACAGGAATCCCAGCATCTGCTTTAGAAATGTCAGTCATAAGAGAACGCTGTACATTTCCTAGCAAGCCTTTCAAATATTAAAAATAGCACCTAAACACATATTTAATTTCCTCTCAATTCCAGTAGCTCATATAATGCTCCTTTTGATTATAAAAATTGTATTCTTTTACTATAGTAATGAGGTTTGCAGTGCTGCAAATACAAAAACAACAAAATCTTCTGTTTCCATTCAGTTCCATTTCCATACCAGCTCTTTCTACAGAGCTAATCTCTAGGTAGATCATGGACTTTCCCCCTATCAATTTTTCTAGGGAAATAAAGGTTTTAAAGCAAACTTACTCACCACTTTTCACGGCTATAAAATGACTCTTTTCTTACAATTCAGTGTATACAAGATTTCCTGCTTTATCAACACCCCCTCCCAGACTAGGAAAGTCACGGATGCATGGGTGGAAGCTAAAGTTAAAGGTGATTGCCTGTGGAAAAATGTCTTTAGGGAAATGCTAAATATTCTGGCCTTATAATGTGGTGATACCTTCATAATACAAAGGCATTTTTAAAAGGCTTCCTTTGCAACAAGATCTGGTTCTGATTTTGCTGCCTAGTCATTACAGATTTTTGTAGAGCTTGCAGAAATGCCTATGGTTTGTTAAGGGAAAAAGTTTTCTCAGTGTTTCAGGCTCAGTTGGAGCAAAACTTCCTTTGTGCTGCGGCTCTTCCTTCCTAGGGAAGGCCGTGTACTGAGTGTGTTGGAGGTGAGCTGGCTGGAGGATTCTAGCTCTGTGTCTGCTAGAGAGAGAGCTGATAGCTTAGCGGCTCAGCTTAAACTGAAGGCTCAGGCTTCTGCTTACACCAGGGTTACCACATTCAGGGAGTCAGTAACCACTAGCATAGCTGCACCTCTGTCAATGTATCATTCCCCTGCCTGAATATTTGGGCTGGAGTCGTTCTCCTGCATGGTAAAAGTCTGGAGTTGATAAAGGTTTTCACAGGACTGTCATCACAGCAACTGCCTTCACAGACTCCTGCAGCAATGAAGGCTAAGATAATGTTCCCTTATGCGATCTGCTGAAATGGACATGAGACATTTGAATAGTCCTAACAGATTGCACCAAAGTTTAGCTGACATAGTTTTTTACAACTGTTAAAACTGAACATTAGGAGAAGACATATGAAACTGTGATCCTTACCCTTGACATTCTCAAGGAGCTTCTAACCACCAGTGGCACAGGCACTTCCAAGTCTCATGCTGCTTCTCAACATGTGTAATAATATAGGAGGAGTGTATTTGCCATGAATTTGTCCAGCTTTTTTCCAAACCCATTTTAACTTTGGATTGTCTGTTAACTTGTTAGAACAGCTGCCAGTTTTGCTGGTATTCTGAGAACACATCTTTCCATTACTCATTTAAAATGTACTGCTCAGTCATTTTGAAGATGACCCTGAGCACTGTGCAATAAAAGCATAAGGAGGGACACATGGGTGAAGATTAAAGGAGAGTCCAGCTCTGTGCGGTCTCTGACAGTGACCAAGAGTTTTCCATGGAAGAGGGAGAGGGGAAGACACTCAGAAGGTTGTGAGCCATCTCTGAATACTTTCCCCAGAACCAGAAATCTGTGGCTTAAGGGCTTCCCGATTCAGACTCTGCTTTTGTATTTAACTGTCTTTAATACATCTTTCTTTCATTTACTTGTCCAGTTTTTCTTTGAATTCTTCTACATTTTCAAGATCATCCCACATCAAGGAGTCCAATCATTTAAGTCTAAGTTGTGTGAAAAAACAGCTTATTCCCTACAGTACACCCTTGCCACTGTTCACCCCCACTGCACAGCTGACTCTGTGTCCTTTAGCTTGCTTTCAGAAGCCTGGCACCTGCAGGTCTCTTTTGGTGCAGTCTCCACACTGGAAGAGAAAGTAGCTATGCCTCAGGCACCTTCTGTTTTGCTCAGCTTCCTGGCCCTGCAGACACCTCTTTTCCAGGTCAGACCACTCATTTATTCTGTACCCTGAACACATGCTCTCTGAGACCCCTGCAGAGCTCTGGTACATCTGTGATACATGGTTTCTCTCTCTACAGAAGTCATGCCAATTCCTCTAATATATTTATTCATGTGTCCATTGATTATTTTCTATTACAGTTTCAACTGATGTTCCTGGTGTAGAAGCCAAATACACTCATCAGCTACACCAGTGAACAGACATACTTGCCTGGATATAGCTAATAACTATTTCAGTCCAAGTCACAGTCCCCTGGACTCCCCAGAGTCCTTTTTAATGTAGAACTGATTTTTAACAGAATTTCTCTGCCAGTGGAATTGATTCCAGTGATAGGTTACACACTGCTGCCAGTAGTTCTGCTATTTCCTATCAGAATTCCTTTAAACTGAAAAGCTCCTTTGGCTCCCTTCCATCCATATGCCCTTTCAGACTGACAGTTTGGGGCTTGCTGAAGAGCGTGGCCTGCATCTCTTCATTCTAAGCACGGGGTTCTCTCTGGTCCTAGGCAGCTGCTTATCAGTACAGACAGGTGTAATCAGAAAGCACCTATGTTCCCTTATCAGAAACGATTCAGGCATTTAGGTCCTAATTACTGTCCTTTTTCACTGAAGGCTTCACCTTCACTGTCAAGTAATCCCGTGCAGTGGGATATCAGGAGATGGAAGCTGACAGTGATGAAACCTGTGCAACTCTACTATGGGCATTTCAGTGAGATTCAGTTTAGTCCAGTGCCTTGCCTGAAATGTCCACACCACACAGGTGTTTTCCAAATAACTGGAAGTCCACCATTGGTTTTGTTGGACCTGTATATCCCCATGAGGAGATGGAGAGCGTTAGCGGTGGTAGCAAAGCTTGTGTGTCCTCCAGAAAGGAATTCGATCTGTGCACACCAAACCCAACCTGAAAACCAAATCCTGAGTGGGGACTACTGCTGGGGAATTCACTTCAAAATCTCACCAAGGCTCCGAAGCAAATGACTAATGTGGATGCAGCTTTAGACTACATGAATTTTAAAGGAAGAGCCTGCATCTTGACAAAATAAGGCTGTGATCCTTGCTGGGGTCTTTGCGTGTCACTTTGCTACACATTACCATCTTGAAAACGTCACACTGTCCTTTGGTAGCAATATACAGATAGGATTTTGCTTGTGTTTGTGTAAACTGAAACAGGAACAGCTCCATTTCCAGGGCTCAACAAGGGCTACTGGATCCCCCTCTATGTGGCTGGAAGTTCAGAGGATTTGCTTGTAAAAACCCTCCCAAAAGTACCATCCTTGCCCAACAGCTTATTTACCCCACCTAGAGCAGTATATGTCCACAGGGTCCCTGTATCTTCCCTGTCTGAAAGCTGGGCCTGGTGTGTGGCCACTGCTTTGTTGGTTGGGAAAAGCAATGGTCACTGCCTCAGTAAACGGCTTTGGAAAGGAAGCTGGAGAGAAAAAAGGGAACAGTCCTGCTTCCTTGAGCAGAAACACAGCCTGGGCAACAGCACTAGGAGGAGTCAAAAGCCCCAGCTGCCTTCTCAGCTTTGTTCTTCCACACTGTCTGTGTTTCTGCAGCCAGCTGTAGGCATCTTGGGTGGCCCTGGGCTTCCTGTGCTGTGGAGGCAGAGGTGGGCTTGCCCCACGGGGCAGGCTCGGTCCTCCTGGGTGGTAGATGTCAGAAGTTTCCTATTTCTCTCTATTAACCAGGCAACGGATCTGCTTTCAGACTCTGGGAACGCAAACAGGAACCTGAGTAGAGATGGGAGAGGGTTTTATCTTTTTCATCCCTTCAGATGGGGGTGTTCACAGACACTGCTGAGTTCCCTTTTTGGGTAGGGTGTCTAGATAGACCTGAGCAGAGAGGACAGGGAGTGATGCAGGGATAGATTTCCCCAGAGTCCTGTCACAGAGCAGATAAGCTAAGCAACTGAGCTAGCACCTGATGCTGATTCTCCAACTGCCTCTCCAAACTGGTACATGCTGGGTGGTTTCCTTTGAGGTACTCCTGATCTACATCAGTGGAAGGGCAGTTCTTTGGGAGTACTGAGTCTAGCCAAAACTCTGCAGAAGGAGGAGGACAAGGAGTGTCAGTACTGACTTCAATGAGTTTAGGGTCAGGTCACACTAAGCTCAGTTATAATACATTCGCAGCTTAATCCTTGTTACAGTACAAGGAGAAAAACTTCTTAACCTATGATCCTTCACAAGGTATTTTTCAGGTAAGACTATGAGGTAGAAATAATTTACCTCTTTAAAGGAGTAAAGAGATGGCTGACACACAGAACTGCATCCCAGGGACTTGCTGAGCTGGGGTAATACCATTGCATGTATGTGTGGTGTCAGAATGGTGTGCCCATAAGGATGGCAGACACCAAAGCCTCTGCCTGCAAGAGTGACACCACCAGAACTCAGAAGTTTGCAAAGCAGGAACAAGTGATTGCCACAGTGATCATCCAGAATCACAGGGACATACGGAAGGCAACAAGAGATCATCAGGCCATTCTAATTCAGGCTTGGCTCAGAAGTTCAGACCATTTGTTGTTTTATTGATGGAGGAGACAGCTTTAGATACATCTCTTGGGAACAGCTTGTTTTATCCAAGTACAGAACTGCTCACTGTGCCACTTATTCCCAGGAATGAAAAGGCTGTTTTTCAAAGCAAAACTCCCTGAATGTCTAGCTAAAAGATGAGTCTGTTTCTGTAGGAAATATTTGGTCATCTGGGTGAATCTTGTCTAGTCCCTTGCCTTCCTCCCAGGGAGGAGAGCCTGTGATTGCTTCTCAGGCAGAAAGGGTCTTGTCCAGAGGGATAGTATTCCCACATGAGTCCCACTGCCACCTCTGCATGCCCTTTTGCCTGGTGCTGATATTTGGGGATGTGACAAAGCAAATGACAGCACCAAAAGGCCAGGCTCTGACAAGATTAACCTTTCTTTCATGTAAGCTCTAGTAGTTCCTGTGACTAAGTTGTATCAAAAAAAAAAAAAAAAGGCAAACTAAACAGAGCTGCAGGGAGGGGTTTCCTAAGAGGGCATCCTAGGAACGAGCGATGTGTGCCACGATTCATCATGAAACCCTTCCTCTGAGGAGCTGTCCTAGGGAGACATGGGGTACTGCCATGGAGGGTGCATTTTACCCCTTAAAGCACAGGATTACACTCTAGTTGATGTCTTTGCAATCACCTATGGCTGCAGCACACAAGGCAGGGTATCATGAGCTAGTAACCCAGCCTCACTCATTGCTCTGCATAAAATCATAGTCAATCACACAGGAAAGCGTTGTATCAGCACATATGACAGGGATCAGACTGGGTTATAACACTGACCCTGCCCTCTCCTCATTTACAATGCCTGATTTCTCCCAGTTAACGTTTCAAAGCTATGTTTTAAATGCTGTGTGAAAGAGTTAGGTATTTACATACCCACCCTTGTGCCTCTCCACCTAAAGAAAACACAGTGTCTGTGTATATCAGGTGCTTGGACCACTGTTCAGGATTGCAAAGCCACGGCACACTGAGTCCTCCTCTCCTTTCAGAGAAATCTCCTAATCAAGGGAAGAGCCCTGAATATCGCCCAAGGACAAAGCAGCTCTGCCGCCTCCCTCAGATCTGACACCACACCAGTGTCCTCTTCAGATATTTGAGGATGACAAATAGGAGAGGAGGAAAGGGAGCATAATGGGGGAGGAGGTGCTAGGGGGAAAAAAAAAAAAAAAGCAAGCAGCAGGGCTCATTAGAGACCCAGGGAAATGATGCTTTTCATACCTGCTTCGCTCCCTTTTGCTCCCTCCATTCTTCAGACAAATGAGATACCCACGGCGCACGCAGGGCGCTGGCGTGCTGCCTCAATTATTAATGGGAGACGCTTTGTTTTATTTAATGCCATGGTTTTGATTAGTTTATTCTCCTGGGACATGCTTTCCACACATCCCACTCCCACCCCCTTGCTTCCTCCTCCTTTCTCTGATCTACCTTTAATCCCCCTTTCTCCTCGCGGTAACAATGCACCTGCGCTGCTGCTTCTGCCACCGGCTGCTTTGCTCGTGGGCTCAGGTGAGTCAGGCAGGCACGATGTTTCTCCAAAAGGCCATATACTGCCAGATCCTCTTCTTGGGAGAGAGTGAGGCTTGCTGGAAAATAATGAGAACTGGCAGGTCTGATGATCCAAAGCTGAGAAACATATGCCTGGCCTGCCTCTTTCATCTCTGTAATTGGGTTTTTCCACTCCTGTCAATTAGGGCTTTTTTTTTTCCCCCTCTTCCTTCTGTCCTAGTGTGTCTCCTTTCACAGAGCACAGTGTGAATGTCTGAATGGCTGATCACAAGGGTGGCCTTGGGGTAACCTGCACTGGGGTAATGTGCAGAGGTGGGTTTCTACGGGATCACGGGAGCCCGCTGGAAACTCCTGCAGTTCCTTTGACAGGAGAGGGAGAACTATTTCTTCCAGAGACAAATGACACTTCTGGGCACATGGAAGTGGAGGTCTTATTTTCTCTTCTTGCCTCTAGAACAGCTTGGGTGCTATGTGATGACATATTTAAATACAAGATAAGTTTTTTTCCTACTTCTACTTCCAGCCATGAAATTTATTGCCAGCAGTGTGCTGGGGATTACTCTTACCTGCAGCAAAGATCCCTGCTTATCTGTCAACAGTCAAGGAGGGACTTAAAATAGGTAGTATCTCCTTTGGGAGAGCAGTGTCTGCAGAGGATGGCTTCGTACCTCTCTAGAATTGAGCTGGCACCTTTTCTGTAGCCCTGGCCCCGGCGATCTGCCTGCCAGAGCCATAAGGAGTCTGCCTGGAATTAGGAACACAGTGGTTCATAAAGACAAGCCAGGTAGAATTCATATTTCTTGTTATTATTTCTGTTTCTCAAGCCTTTTAAACATCATTTATTTCCACAAACGTGTCTCCTGGTGGGAAAACATCAAACTCAATAGTTCAAGGCTTGGTGAGAAAGGTGAGGACTACATTCTAAATTCTGCCAAATAATTTGAACAGCTCACTCCGTTGTTGAGCAGGACAAAAGCTCATTGCTGTCATCTCCCATTGCAAACAGTGGCTCATTTCAAAGGAGAACTCAGTGCTGGGCAATTCGAATGCCAGGCTGGAGGTGGTGACTGTGTTGGCTGCAGCAGCCACCACTGTGGTCACCAGCCCAGTCTGCACTGCACTCTTACAACTGGAAAACATCAAGGATTTTTTTCTATGAAGTGGATTTGATGACAATTTTGTCCCATGAAAGAAAAAGGAGGCTATTAACTTTGAAAAGTACCTCAGATTTCATGTTGCTTAACATAAGTTTTTTTTTCCTGTTTTTTTATTAGAAAGGTAATGGGAAAGAAAAATCTTATTTTTCTTGGCAACTGCAAAACACATTTCAAAAAGGGCTACTTAACCATCAGTATATGCAAAAATACCAGCTATAAATACAGCTGCAGGAAGCTGACAAACCCCTTTGTTCCTCTAGCTCTCTGCTTGTACATTTTGAGCTGGTGTTCAGAAGTCTGCTGAAAATATCTGCTGTTTTGGGACTTGGTACAGATGTAAATGGCCAGAGAGCAGTTGTGCAAGGACCCTTCCAGACTATGTGTCTAATACCTGGGTGGAGTCTCCTTCCTTGGAGGTCTCCAAGGCCCTCCTGGAAACGTTCCTGTGTGGCCTGATCTAGGTGGATTGGCTTCAGCAAGGGGGTTGGACTAGATGATCTCTAAAGTTCCCTTCCAACCCCTACCATTCAATGATTCTATGGATCCAGCAAGATGTAAATCCTTCATAATGTCCAAATGAAAGGATGCTGAGTTTCCAGAGAATCAGGTTCTATACAGTATTGTAGTATTGTCACTGACTGTTTCATCTTCCATTATGACAGCTTCAGTCCTCTCCCTGTCCCTGTCTTCCAGCTCAGGGAGCTGGGTACTTGGAGAACAATTGGTCTTGGCATTAAGGACTGAGGCAAAGAAGGCACTAAGTACCTCAGTCTTTTCCTCAACTTTTTGTCACTATGCTTCCCCACAGATCCAATACAGCAGTAGCCAGATTAAGTTCATTGGGCTTTGGCCCTTCGAATTTTCTCCCTGCATAACTTCATGATCTCCTTGTAGTCCTCCACAGTTGCCTGCCTCTTCTTCCAAATGTCAGAGACTCTCATTTTTTTTCCTGAGTTCCAGCCAAAGCTGTGCAGCCAGGCTGGTCTTCTTCTCCTCTGGAGGACATTACACTACATGGAGGACAGCCTGCTCCTGCACCTTTAAGATTTCCTTCTTGAAGAATGTCACTGTCATTAAGTTCTAGATGATCAAAATTATTAGTCCTAACATAATAGTCCTAACATACAGGACTACCCCACCACCTCTCTTCCCTTGCCTATCAGAGAATCATAGAATAATAGAATACTAAGGGTTGGAAGGCACTTCTAAAGGTCATCCAGTCCAACCCCCTGCTAAAGCAGGTTCTCCTCAATCAAGTCACCCAGGAACATGTCCAGATGGGTTTGGAACCACCAGAGGAGGAGACTCCACACCATCCCTGGGCAGCCTGTGCCAGGGCTCCCTCATCCTTACAGTAAAACAGTTTTTCCTTATGTTTAAGAGGAACTGTCTCTGTTCCAGCTTGTGTCCATTACCCCTTGTCTTGTGACTAGAAACAACAGAAAAAAGTGCTGCCTCATCCCCGTGACAAACATGTAAAAAGATTTGTAAGTGTTAATGAGGTTTCCCCTCAATCTCCTCCAAGCTGAATGGACCCAGGTCCCGCAGCCTTTCCTCATGAGAAAGATGCTCCAGTCCCTTGATCACCTTGGTGGCCCTGCTCTGGACTCTCTCCAGAAGTTCTCTGTCCCTCTTGAGCTGAGGAGCCCAGAACTGGACACGGGACTCCAGATGAGGCCTCAGCAGGGCAGAGAGAGAGAACAATCTTCCTCGACCTACTGGCCACACTCTTCTTGATGCTTCCCAGCATGCCATTGGCCCTCCCTTCTGAAGAGTCTGTAGTAATCCATTGCAGCACTCCAGTTGTGTGAGACATCCCACCATGTGTCCATGAAGGCAACTATACCAGTTTTCCTGCTGCCCAGAGGCTTCCAGCTCCTCCTGTTTGTTGCCCACGCTGAATGCATTGATGTAGATACACGTCAATTGGGCTATTGATCTGATCGACTTTTTGTGGGGAGAAGCCCTAATTTCTGCATGACTGTTCTCAGGCACTTCCATGGTTTGTAACACATTGATCACCCTTGCATCTTTGCTTCATGGATCTCCATCCTCTGCCTCCTCTAAGATGGCAGGCTGAAGGTTACCAGGCTGCCCCTCAAGTGCTGGCATGCCACCATCAGGTTTATCTCTGATGGGCCTGGTTTTATCCCTTTCTCTTTTCAAATCTAGTTTAAAGTGTATTTCATTTTCACACAGTATATTGCAGGTATCCACAGAGAGAACAAAAGGCATATTGCTGGCTGTCTCCTTATCTTTATTCGAGATTTCCCCCCTGATCTGCTCCTCACCAGAAGAGGTGAGGGCGATGCACAGCCCCTCCCCAGACATTTGTTCTGACTCTGCTGGCAGAGACTTGCTGGTTTTCCAGCCAACCATGAGTACTGTGAAGAGGAAGCACAATTTGGAGGACATGAAAATGGGCTTCCCAGAATCAAGCACTGGAGTAATTAATGTTTCTGAAGAATGAACTCCAAGGAGTCTGTGACTGAGAATAGAGATGAGTTGATGTGTCTGTTTAATCAGAGCAGAGAGATGAACAGATCCATAGAGTCTGTATAGATCAAATTCCACCTGGATGTTGTGATTGAAATTACATCAGACTCTGATGAATCTGGAGGAATTATTCTAATATTTGAAGAAAAAAAGTGGTGTACCTGCAGGGGACTCACACCTCTCCAGATTTCACGGGAGTGGGTGAAAACGAGAGAAGAAAACTGATTAGCACAGCTGAGCTCTTTTGCTGATGCACAACAGTATAGTTAAGCTAAAGTCTTTAAAACTCCGTCAAGGTAAAACCAGTGATTGTTCTTGATGGCTACTCCATCCAACTACCAAGAACCCAAAGAAAGAGCCACCAAACAGGTTTTAACCTGAACCTCTACATATGTCTGAAGACAGTGGCCTCAATAATAAAAGCTCAGCTTTAAAGCTCTGTCTGGTGTCATGGTGCCAACCCATTCTTCACAAACTGAAGATCCACACAACTGAGGTTTAACACAAACTGGCAACCAAATAGACTGTATCAGTTGAAACAAACCTAGCCCTGAATATTCTTTAAGAATAAATCAGAAGATATTATTAGCTGGAATTTTAAGTATTGAGTCTTTAGATGATTTACACCTTTTAAAATACACTTAATAAATTTATAATGCCTTACATTAGGTGCCCTTCACAAGCTCTCTCATTTATTTTTTCTTCTTCCACCATCTTAATTATCATAGAAAGTGGATAAGTGCCAGCAAAGACAGACACAGCTTACGACATCTCTAAATGCCCAAGAGGTATGTAAGTCCCCAAGGAGGCTGAAACCTCAAGTTCAATGCAAATTTCAAGTGAAGCAGAGGAGGGAGCAGCACCTGGCTTTTTCACGCTCCAGAGAATGAGCTAATTGCTGGCTATTAGTCCTCTATATGACTCAAAAGTCTGGCTGTGCCCAGTGCCTTTTCTTCTTACCAAATCTAAACTCGGGACCTAACTACTGGAAATTGGAATTAGATTGCTTAAACGTTGCCATAGGTCTGGCAATAAGCAATAAGTCAGGAGAAGAAGTCTGTCTTTGTCCTTTCCATGGTATATTGTGCCTGAAGCACAAAGACTCAGCTGATATTTATTTGGGCACAATAGCCTCAGGCTTTTCTGTCCCAGTTTTCAGGCACATCAAGTTCTGCTTTTGCAAAGTTGATCTGTTATCCAGAAGAGGCCTTACTGCTACTCCAGAAACTGCAAATGTCTTGTTTCAGAGTTAGGTTCCTGCTTTCCAAGGCCATAAGGCTTTTCTAAATGCCCAGGTCACATCCCCTTCATTTCTTGCCAGACTCAAAGAACTCCCTTGATCTCATCTGTCAAAGTGCTAACCCTATCCAAACTCTGACCCCTAGGAACCAATTTCAATGGGGTTGGAGATATCATAGAACAGGGAATATGCATCTCTTTTAGAAACCAAAGGCTCTGCTATGTGTCATGTCCCTCACCCTTCACCAGTGCTTGCTGGAAAAGAGTCGATGTGCAATAGCCATGAAAACATTAGAGAGGTTGATTTCCTGGTATATTTCTGGGGTTTTTTTCTTTCCAGTTTGCCTGAAATACTCAATTCAGCCTCACCATGTCTTGACAGCTACAATATCTCCATAGCAAAAGAAGGGGCCTACAGAGAAGCAACTGATACCTTCCTCATGGCAAACCCCATCACTCAGTGTGGCCCTCCCAAGTCTCTGCTGCTTCCTGGTGAGACCCATCTGTGGTGGGTGGAAAGAGTCTGAGGAAAGCCAAATGCTGGCCATTGTCTGTGACAGGAGTGTGCACTGCAAACCTATGGCCAAGCTTTGGCTCCTCAGCCTCCTCTTCCAGCAGCCGTGGTGCCCACTGTACTCCCTTGAGACACAGTTTCTTCTTTCTATCCAGAATAAACAGGGAAGGTTGTGCTTTGCTAGTGGCAGCAAGTTAAATGAAACACTGGCAGCTCATAACTGAGAATCATGTAGGCACAGGAGGCAGCAGGGAGTAATGGCTTTGAAGTTTACCTAGTCAAGGCATCCCTCTGGGCTTTGGGTTTTTTTCTTATCTATCTTCTTTTTTCACTTTTTAAACGTGTGGATTTTAAATGGTTGTGTAAATAAATGAGGATCTGGGAGAGGATCTATCACAGCACAGAAAGAAATTTCTATGTGCCAGACAAAGAAATAAAACATGAGAGCATGTTGCAGGGTCCCCTCTCTCAGTAGCAGCCATCCACAATACCAAGCTGAGGCCGAGGTGTGATGTTCACAAGGTGCTCAAGGTACACTTTGCTGCACTCTGGTGTACTTACTCTTTGCAGCTCCCAACTGATTTTTTTCTCGTGCTCAAAAGCCTCAGGGAGGAAATGTCAGGAGAAGAAAGCTCTTCCTATCTGCTACTATTCCAAAGTCCAGGGGCCAACCACACAAAACTGTTTCAGGCTTTCCAGCAAGCTGTAAGGTAAAACATGAAGTGCTCCTCCAGGATATGATGTCCTGGTAGTTAGAAGATATTCTGCAATAATTTGGGATAAAAGAAAAAAGCAGGGGAAAAAATAGCAATAGGAGGAAAGAAACTCTTGCTCTTCTCAAGATTGCATTAGTTTCCTAACTGAATTAATTATCAAAGCAAAATATATTCTCAAATGAGAACAACTTTTTGATTGTCTTTCCACACTTTTTGGCATTCAAAATAATAAAAAAAAAAAAAAAGAAAAAGAAAGTGTTAAATTAACAAACCAACTGAGCAGTGTGTAGCTGAAATCATCCAGTGCTGCAATAGACATGGTACTTACTCTTTTCTATCTTCTCCTTTCAGGCTGGAGACCAGAGAAGAGAAAAAAAAAATGGTCATTAGGTGATGAAGAGTAAATCAGAAGTGTTCCAGCACTGGAGCTTGATGCATTTGGTGAGATTTTAAGGTCATCTTGCTACACAGAAAAGGAAATGATTACAGGAAATATTACACTTCATGCTTCTGCAGCTGGATTAAATGTTTTATTACTTACCACAGAGGACACTTCTGTTTGACACAAATATATTTGTTAGAGCATTTTATTAAATTACAGCAAACATCTGAATTCAGAGTGGGGCTATTGAGGAGCTAAATGTAAGAAGAATTGACATTACAGCGTCTCAGCAGCAGTAAAGCTGTAATCAGTTTTGACAGATCTTACTCATGTGCTTTAGGCTCAACAAGAAGTTGTTCTGATACTGTGGGTAAGCAAAAAGAAGTGAAATATCAGGAGCTCCCTAGTAATGCAGCACAATAGAGAAAAGCTCTCCCTATTTTCCACAAACAGCACTACAAAATTGAGGGCCATAAGCAAACAACTGGTAAATACTTTGGTATTTGGAAAGATTTGGCATATTTGATAATGCTTGTGCCTCCTGACCTTATCTATCACTTTAAAACCTCAGCTTCTGTCTTCCAAAGCTGTAGACAAAATTATCCCATTGAGTGTTTTTCCACCTATTTTTCAAGGCTTGTTTCCTGATTTTTGTAAGTCTCATTTGATTTTTTTGAACATTTGGGACCAATAACTCTAGGTCCTTGATTTTGTTGTTTCTGGCAGAAGAATTAAGAGCTGGTTGCTGGTGCCTGCTGTACCCCGTGACAGCCTGCAATGGCCTGGCAGGAACAAATCTCCAGTAAGGGCAGCTAAAGGACAGTAACCAGTTCTTTCCCTCTCCCTTGGACTTGAGATGCAGGGAGAGAGATTAAAAAAAAACCAAAACACTGGCATCTTCCTACCAAGGATGGGAGGTCCCCAGTGGGATCCCCTGCTCAGATTTAAGTAATTTGTAATCCCAGGCCAGAAGGAAATGATATTCAGCAACAATTAGGCCAGTCTTCTGTATTGACGTGGGGTACAAGATGACCCCATTTATTGTTAGCTCTCACATGAGAACTGCCACGCAGGGAACATTTTTCACATCCACAATGGAGGCATTTTGCAAGGGTTAAAGGCTTCTTGCTCATCACAGGACAAGGAATTTCCCAGAGGAACGTTCTCAGGCTCATCTTTCATTCCTTCTGCTCTGCTTTATAGTCCTGGGAGTTATTACAGCACAGGTAGGTCTGGAGTCATTTTTGAAATACCATAGGAATTGCACAGCTGAGATTGCTTCCTCCCTCTAGCATGCAAATCATCCCTAAAAGGGTTTTCCTGGAAAACAATTCCTTACATTTTTTTCCCAATGGGTATGTGCTCCTTTATTTGCCTGGGATCAAAATGCTTACATGACAATGCACAAGGAGCTATTTAAACCTGGAGTGCTTTGAGGTGACTGCAGCTTTTTCTCCTCTTCATTTTTTTCTCATTCTTTTTAACCGTTTGTAAGACCTCCACTGAGCCAGAAACTCAGAAAGAATCTTTTAAATGGTTGTTCAATGGGTTGCAAAAAAAAAAGCCAATTTCTCTGTAAAGTTCACTTAAGCACCAGTTGATTGTAACTTCTTGTTCTGGACAAGTTTATCCTTTATAGACTCCTTGGACTTTTATTTTCCCTACTCAAAGTTTGCATATAGTCAAGACTATCTCTTGCAGTGTGCTCCATCCCACCTAGGCTCACTTGTGCAGGATTATCTTTGGACATCTGCCACATTTCTAATGAAGTATTTTGACCGTAAGCACATCCTTTAAATCTCCATCCAGAGATGAGCATCAGGTGACAGGTGTAGGTACTACGTTTTTGCCCTAATGACAAATCTTCCTAAAGTATCCAAACCCCTTGTATAGTCAACAGAAAGGGAAAGGCATCTTTGAAGATTTCCAAGGATCAAACCCAAGTGAAGACCCTGCTTTGATGGCATCTCTCTGAAGACAGACACAGGTGGTCTCTCTCAAGGTTACCTGTCCTTCTAGATGGTGATGTTAGATCCATGCTTATCTGATTTCAATAGGAATTAAAGACCAGGCCACTAAGAAATATAAGACCAAGCCACTAAGGAAATGACGGTGATGGCAGTGGCACAGGCTGCCCAGAGGAGTTGTGGAGGCTCCTTCCTTGGAGGCCTTCAAGACCCACCTGGACACGTTCCTGTGTGACCTGATCTAGGTGAACCTGCTTCTGCAGGGGGGTTGGACTTGATAATCTCTAAAGGTCCCTTCCAACCCTGCCATTCTATGATTCTATGAATTGTAGTTTGGCCTTTCACATTGGGACTGAGATTTACATAATGAAGCAAGACCTTCAGTGTCCAATGTGCAGAACATTTCAAATTCTCTCCTTGTTTCTGAATTCAGGCAGACTGTCAGCTCCTTGGGTTGGGTCTCCTGCCCAGTGCCAAACGCACAGGCTGTGCTAACGTGGAAGGAGCCGCTCCGTTGACTATCTCCACAGGGATTCCTTCCTCCAGACTTTGTTTTATCACTTCACAAAAATAAAAATCTACCAGTCAGGCAGGATTTTTAGTTGCTGGAATCTTCCCTCAAAATAAAGCAGAGTGATAAAGTCGTGCATTGGTTTTTCCTGGTGTTAGACACCTTGTGCCAAAGCCACTGGAAATGATGGCACCATGAAGACATGTTCAAGGGTCTAATGCAACAAAGGACCTGTGTGTTCAGCTCTTTTTCTCCTTTACAGGAGCAAAGTCTTATTCTCTTTTAGTTTCTTCTCTAAAGAGTGCTTTATATAAAATTCTGTTTGTACATCTTTGTTTTCTTCTTCAGTGCCTTTGGGCCTTGAGAAATCTGGAAGCTCGAGAATTCAAACTTCAAGGAGGTTTTTTAGGAGAACTTCGGTGTGCTACAGCATTTTGTAAACCCCAGATGTAGGCTAGTGCCTTTGATTATTGATACATGCCATTCAGACTCTGCCTCTGTCAAACATTCTTTTATTTCCACGCTACTGGGTGAAAAATTCCCCATCCAGCATTTGCCATGTGAAGCAGAAAATGCTAATGTTTGTGTCTGTTGTGATGCACCTCTGGCAGGCAAAACACAAGCTCTGACAGGGGAGTCTTAGTGTAGTCAACCCCTCTTTTTCAGGTGGAGCATGTACCATTTTTATACATAATCACTGGAGGCTGGTCTCAGCAGAGAACAAAGAGCTTAAATTTATGGCTTGCCTGACTGTGGTTGTCCCCTGCAGCTCATTTGACTATTCATCACGCTCCACACCATCAGCCCTCCCATTCAGCTGAGGATGGCACCTATCAGAGGATAAACGCTTGGCTATGTTATCAATTCAACATCATACATTAAATATCTGTATTATTGTAACTCTGACAAAAGATATTGTATATATATTAAACCTCTAGAAGCCCTTTCAAAGTGATTTTGACTGTCACATCCTGCTCAGGTCGCAGCTCCAGCAATCACACGATATTCCTGTCATGCATCAGAGTTGGAACTGGTTGAAACGCCAAAATCAACGTCAAGTCACTACTGCACCTCAGCCAATTGACAGCATGATGGACTGGCAGCATCTTCCTCCCCTTCATCCCACACCAGCAACACTGCAAGCTCTTACTCCTGGGTCTCCAAGCCCAAGCTCAGCATTACCCGCGTGCCTCAGGCCACACAGCTCAACAGCCAGGAGAAGGAGGTTTGATTCTTGCCAAGCATGGAGAGGTTGAGAAGCTGCAGGTCACAAATAGCTTTGCCTGGGTGCAGGCACAGAAGATGGCACTGGCACTGGCACAGAAACTGAGAATAGATATCAATATTTAGGCAACTGAAATCTGCAATGCCCAAAAAGGGCAACAAGCCCAAAAGGGGAAGCAGAAAAGCACAAGAGGTGACAAACTGAAGCATAAGGAAAGTGATGAGAGACTGGAGCAAGCTGCTCGAGGAGGCTGTGAAATATCCACCCTTGGTGATATTAATAACTCATCTGGATGAGGCTGTCAGTGGTCTCCTCTAAATTGGCCCTGCTTTTAGGGTGTATAAGAGACATCCAGAAGTGTCTTCCAACCTAAATTATGCTACAAACCCATGATCACAGATAGGATAAGTCAAGATGGGCCCACATAAAGGACCATATGACTGTGATTGTTGGTGATAGGTCTTGCTCTGGCCCCTCCAAAAGATGGGGAGGGAGTGATAGCTATCTCACTTAGAGTCACGCTACGGTTTGAGTTTCCAGATATAAACCCCAGCTTAAGAACAAATGTATTTATTTGATCTTCATTAGCTAGGCACCAAAATCATCCATGTTACTTGACCTCTCCTCTTGCTTTTCAGTTTTACAGATTGTTCTCAGAAAGCTTCTGAAGTTTAGAAATATTCCCAGGCAACCTTTCAAAACTCAGAAAGCAGAGAATACAGAATGCCACTCTCCTTCCTCTACACTGCCTCAGCCATTTTAATCACCAGGGAATATATTTTCAAAGTGGCACTTAGAGACAGATAGACCATATTTAGACAGTAAGGGGATTCTCATCCCTAAATCACAATGACAAGTTTTAAATCATACCTGAAGGTGTTTTTCTGTCCAGGCAAAGAGCAAAGCAGAAGGAGAAGACCCAAATGCAGGAACAAGACTGAAGCTTTTTTTTTGCTTCAGGAACCCACTTTCTCTGCACACGCCTAGGAAGGACCCTGAGTGGCAACTGAGACCTGTGATCTGCAGCACTCCCATGGAGGTCTCAGTTACTGAAGCATCCACTCCATACAACATCAGGGTCTCTTTGCTTTTTTAACAGAAGGGGAAAGAATAGATGGCAACTCCGCAGGTCTATACTGAGACAAACAATACACTAGTCAAAATGGCACCTATCTTCTCATTACTGCAGATCAGATCTCAGCTAAATTGGTGTTCTGAATTTGCATTCTCATGTTGCATTTGTGGTTGAATTACATCTCATCAGTTTTTGCCTCTTAAACTACTACAAATATCAACGAGAAACCCAGATGCAAATATCTTCACCTCTATTCTTCAAGCACATTCACACTTTTTGCATTCTAGGTACACGATATACCCAACATATTGACATCAGAACACTTAATACCAGAGGATTTAGACCCAAACACAAAAGCATTTAGTCTGTTGGCTTCCCGTTGAACTAAGTGGGCTGTTTTGAGTCTCAACAGCAGCAAAGAGCTGCAATGGTTGGCTGAATCAGAGCCTCAAGGAGGAGGCCAGGACCACACAGTGAGCTAGAAAGAGTGCCAAGAATAAAACCCAGGAGCTTCCTGGCTCTTTGTTCCCCATTCAGGACACAGGACTGGGCTTCCTCTCTACAGTGATTTCAGGTAAGAACAATAAAAGATAACATTGGAAGGTTACACACATGATTTGGAAACGGTCTGTGCAGCTTTGCATTCACAGTGACTGATGCTCCAAGTAACTGGCAGAGAAAACATTTGAGGAGGGGGATGTAACCAAATCTGAATACAATTAATGGAGAGAAAACAAAACAGAGCTGGACAAACAACTAGGTCAAAAGCTAAGATCTAAAAAGAATGAAAGACATAGTCATGGTACTATCTGGTACAGCAATATGGGATTAAAACAAAGGTCATTTGTAGATTTGCAGGACTACTAACAACTTTGTATGAGGCTTAATGCTGTGTTTCCTCAGCCCTCCTTACAAAATGGAAATGCTGAAATACATTATAAAAGGAGCCCTGAATTTTTAACAGAAGAAACTGCTAAAGTGCCTATTCGTGACAAAAAGCCACTCATGAAAGCATGAACAAGTTACATGTATGAGATGATCCAAGCAGCACCCTCTGTTCCGTTTTTCTTAATGAATTATCTTGAGGCAGTTTTCCCCTGGCACACATGCAAAAACCTCATGCTGCAGGAGCCGTGCTTGTACTATGGTAGACTCAAGTCATGTTTAAACACAATGGAGAGTGCTGGAGCTGTATGTGCAGGGAGCACCATCTGCAAACTCCTCCAGCATCGCTCCCAGCAGCTTCTGACAAACACTGACACTCGCTCTGCCTGCAGTACAACTAGTTCTGAACTTCAGTAACAGCTGAGATATTTCTGAACTGAATCCAGAACTCTGTGAGGTAAGCCTTGCCTCATAAGAGGTGAAACACAATCATCAGTCCATCATGGATTGAAGAAGGATCGTGTGTCTCCTAGCCCTGTTCTTGCTATGTTTGGGATAATTATGGCATTTTCAAGACAATGAGTGATTTTGGAGACCTCCTTGGCTGAATACTGGTCTTTATGAAGACAGTTGCTTTGAAGGAGTTGTATGTACAAAATGCCTTCACTGCATAGCATTACTTAACCATGCAGATGTTTTCTTAGATGCTTTCATCTTATTTAGAAGCTTAGATACTCCAAATATTTTCAAGTCACAGCCTCCTTCAGGCATCCACTCGCTCCAGCACGGGCTCCTCCACAGGCTGTGAGTGGGTCTCCGCTCCCCGGTGGCCTCCATGGGCTGCAGGTGCACAGCTGCCTCACCATGGTCCTCACCACAGGTCATCTTTCTTTCAGGGCCTAAGCACCCTCTTCTCTCACTTCCACTGATCTTGGTGTCTGTGGAAATGTTTTCACATTCTCACACCCTTTTAGCAACTGTGCAGCAATTTCTTCTTCTCCAATCCGTTAATCACAGAGGTGTTATCTCAGTCACTAATTGGCCAGGCCTTGGTCAACTGTTGGTCCATCTTAGAACTTACTGGCATTAGCCCTGTGAGGAAGCTTCTGGCAGATCTTTGTTTAAAGAAGCCACCCCTATAGTCGCCTTGCTACCAAAACTCTGGCCCAGGCCAAACCACTACACAACCCTATGTATCGCGACAGGTTAAAAACTGGGAAGAGAACAAATACACAGTGTCAGAAAGCCACAGTAGCCTGGCAGTATTGGAAGGGTCCTTGATTTGTGGTATCAAACAGAGTAAAACTCGTTTGGGTAGCCACTGCTTGGAGGCAGATTCTGCCTGATTCTTCCTCAAAACACACCCCATATTCAGAAGTCTCTGCTAATGTCCAGATTGAAGAATAAATAATGGATAGACAGAGGAACAGATCAAGGATTTGTAGAAGAGGAAGCCCAAGGCTGCCTTAATCAAGAACAGCAGCATGGGGTCTATGGGGGACTGTATCCTTATGGGAAACAGTGCATGGGAACAGTGCATGGGTCTAAACACTTCATCTACGTAAACAGGCAACTCTCTAGTGCTTTGTGGTGAGATCAGATGATCACTCTTCAGATTAGTGAGGAACAGAAAGCCCCAGACTATGGGAAAACAAAGATGCTCTTAAAAATGTTGATGTTTTCCTCCAAAAGCCCTTGACCAGGCTCCATCTTACACACTTATTTAGATGGGCTCAAAGAATGATGCTCTCTTCTAAGAAATGGGTGGTGCTGGTGTCATGGTGTTCTGCTGCTGGGATTCCTTCCATTTCACTGGGTAAGTCAACTTGGGGTAAGGGAAATCTTCTGTGTAGCAGAGCACGTCACTCCTTGGCCAGCATCCTGATACTGGGGCATCCTGATACTGGGGAAGGCAGGCAGCACCACTGGGACTGGAGAGTCAACTGGGAAACAGCAAGTTGGTGAATAACCAATAAGGACAAAAACATCTGTGCCAACTTGCTGCTGTCAGGATGGCACAACTTGGACCTGCCATAGCTTCCAGCTGACCCTGCTCAGAAGCACACAGGAGCAAAAATCAGAAGCTAGGGGGTTTCACTTATGGGAATAAACTTCTGGCTGGCAAGAGAAGCCATAACACTTACCAGCTTCATTAAAGATATCCCCACTTCTTAGAGGATGGAAAACTCAGCGCGAAGGGGTCCCATCCCCTGTGGTCACAGGAAGAACATATGCTTCCTCCTCATGGAAGAGTGGCACCTCAAATTTGTCTCCAGCCTTTTCCCAATTATCAAAACCAGGCTGTGTGAGAAGTCCATCTGTACACTGAGCCAAAAGCATTTTGTACCTAAAAGTTGTTTTAAAAAAGAGAAAAGACCAGTAGCTCTGGAATAAAGGAGCTCTTGAAACCAGCAATACAAGCTGAACTGAAAAAAACAGTTCTTTAATCCAAAGCTATGTATATAAAGAAGTGAATTTATGTTGTGGTTGAGGCCACAAAAACACCAAATACATCAGTAGCTGACATGCAGTTCCAGCTGCAGGCAGGACTGCAAAACCAGATCATTGCTGTGAGGAGCAGGAATTGCTATAAGGGGCAGGAATTGCTGTAGGTTTTCTAGCTTGCTTTTCAATTTACTGGTTTAGAAGTTATTTCACTTCAGTTAGTGAGGACAAGGGATGTCAAGGGATGGAGAAGTTTATGGTGCACATCAGAGTATTTCTGAGGGGAAAAACCTCTCAGCATGTCTCTTTGGACATATCTGGGCACCTTGCTCGTCAGACAAACCTAGAGTGTCAGAGCACAGCAGCTCCTGAGGCTCACAAGAGAGAAATACATGGTTTCATGTTTGTTTTGTGCAGTCCTCAAAATTGCCCTGACCTGGAGCCTGGCATGGAAAAGGTTACAGGTAAAATATCAGCTGGACCACTATGAAATCTTCTGAGATGACAGAAGATATGGTGTGGTTCCCAATGTCTCATCAGTCTGGTGTTGGCCTGGGAGGCTGTCCTAGGTCTTTTTCATCATGAAGGTCTGAAGACCTCATGATGAACAGTGGAAGCAGCAGCAGCCCAAGGAGCCCAGCAGAGTTGGAGCTCAGCAAGGAAGAAGAGTTTGGTGCCACACTTCCCTAACAGAGGGGATCTCACCATTTCCCACCTGCGTCTTCCCATCTGCATCTTTTTTTCCCAGAAAGGCTTCACGAAAGGACTTGTAATGAGGTCACAGCCCAGGGTGATAAAATACCTTGCTGGTAGGTTCAGCAGGGCTCTCAGGAGCTCAAGTGTGGCAGGGCTGGTTTTCACACTCTCTGCAGAACAGCAAGCTCTACCCACATCACCCTACCCCCAGCACTCTACTCTCAGCCTGCAGTAGCAGAGAGGCTTTACCCAGCACCAGCATATACTCCATGGGCTGAACTCCAGGCTCAGACCACAGTGATTTTTCAAGGACACCCAGTGATTTTGCTTTCTAATTTATTTATTTTTCCCTGCACTTTGATGCTAGACATGCTTTCTAGCTTTCAGACCAGGACAGGACACAACCCTGGACACAGCTTTTTCAGTATATTCCAAGCAATCCTCCTATTTTCATATGGTCATAATTTAATCTGCATGAGTTTCATGGGCCAAAGCAGCCGTGTTTTGGCTCAGAGCATGTGTGGGACAGCCACTATAGTCCATGTCATGTGTGTGGATCTGTCTGTGGGGCTGTAAAGTGTGCATGGGGTGGGGAAGGAGGCACATGGAGGGGGAAGAGGGTCGGCAGCCCCCTGAACAGAGCAATCTCCCCCTTCCAGGCAGATGGTGAAGGCTGGAGAAGGAAGAGAGTGTGTTTGCACATAAGGAGGTGATTTGGCTGCAGCAGGGAAGTGCAGCAGGGGCTGGCCAATTTGGCCAGGCTGCTGCTCGTTGTTATAGCAACAGGAGGAGACTGCTGTCAGCAGAGGATGGAGAGAGAGGGTGAGGAAGGGGGACACTTTTAGAAAGCAAAGGAGGGAGTTTTAACAGACAAAGAAAGGGAGAAGTCAAAGGTCTGGAGACCAGGATGGAAACTACAGGGGGATGGAGGGGATATGTGGGAACAGAGGATTCTCTCCAGCTGCATGCAGATGGTGTCTTCATCAAGGCTGATCCCCCGGGCAGGGCGAAGGTCTGGCCTGAGTCTGTCTCCTGCCAGGCAAGGGAAGGGCTGCCAGACCACCATGGCACAGCAAAGCTCTCCACAGCAGCAGCGGGACCAACACCATTGCTGGTGGTGTAGCCAGTGGGCAGGGGCAGAAGGGAGAGGGCACAGAGATGGTTGCTGAAATTACAGCACTATGTAAATCCTCTGCAATGACCTCAGAGTACAACACAGCAGTGGCAGTTGCTGCTTAGGGTTAAAGGACCAGCTGCTGGAGAAGGCTGTCCCAGCCATAACCCTTGCACATTTGGGCCTATCACACCTCCCAAAAGTCCTGATAACACTTTGAGTCTCTGAAATTATCTCAACTAGAGCTGAGAAGGTTTGCTGGCTGTTCTCACATGTGCCTTGTACAAGAGAAATGTAAGAGTAGCTTCCCAAAGAAATGAGAGGTCCCAAAGAAACAGTCCTGGAGAAACCACAACAGGCGTCACAGACCCCTCCATGGCCAACCAGACTGAGTGTTTGAACAGAAACCGAGACACCAAAACCCTCTTTGTGAATCTGACCCCTAAATTACCGAGATCTTGAAACGCACTCAAGGCTTTTCCACCTGATGTCTCAGCTCTGCGTACCAACAACCACTGATTCACCTTGCATTCACCTTCACCCAGGAGATGGCGGCGGCAGCGTGTGGGAGCTCAGCGCGGGGAGGCAGCGGGCAGACAAATACCCCACACGGGACAGCCCTTTTCATCGCTGGAAGCTGGACGGTGTTGACTTTGCTCGACGTATTTTAAGACTTCTTGCTAATAGCACACCTTCCACCCTCCTTCTCAGCCCTGTCAGTCTTCTCATCATGGCTGTTCCTTTTACGTGGGGGCTCTGAGAGAAAATCTTCAGTACAACTATACCAGCTGCTCACTTGTGCTCTGTCAGACACACGCTGCCATTTGTTATTGCCATCCGCTCTTTGCCCTTGCACACAGAGGATTTCTCCTTCCCACTCACCACAGGCTGAGGGCTCAGGCTGGGTTTCCTCTTGCCTCTGGTCAGCCTCAAACAACTCATTTTAGGATCCATCCCAAGGACTCCTCACTAATTAAATGCCTTTGATTACAAACCAGCCCTGGGAAATAGTCCAAGGGCATCGAGGCCTGAATAAGCAGCAAGAGCTTAGAGTGAAGGGAAACAATAGGAAAAGAATAAAAAGCACAATGAGGCTTTGCGGGGTGGGGGGAAATAAAAGGAGACACAGGGTACGTTTGATGCAAGCACAGGAACACACTATGCCATGCACAGGCTGTGCATCCTCCTCAGTCTTGCTGTTTAACCTTATGTATGAAGTTGACTCGCTTCCCCATGCTCTCTTCCTCTTCTCTAGCATCTCCTTTTTCCTCCCTAGGCAGCAATCCCTGCTTTTCAACATCAGGACTGAACAGACCTGCCCATAGAGGCCTTGTAAAGCTGTAGGTAGTGTGCAGTTCACTTCTAGTCTGGTTATCAGCACAGCTTCCTAACAGGCAGGGAAGAGAGTGCTTGGTGTAGAACAGAAGCAGCTCCCGTTTTGAAGACAATTTGTTCCTTGGTATTTAATGAGTTAATTCGATTTGTATTAGAAATGAGAGGAAAATTTCCCTAAGAAACCACTGGTTGTGAAGCATAAGGCCCACTGCTCTTAGCACATTTCCAAAAGACACTGAGCTCAGCTCGTGCAGGTGGGTCCCTGACATTGAACAGAGGAGAATTCACCTAAATAATTTGCACAGAAGCAAAGCTGGATGAAAACAAGTGCCAAAATTGTACATTGGAGGAAATTACTCCTCACGGTCCACGACTACATCAATGTAATACCTTCCAGGCTTGGCAGCAAAACTTTAAATGATCTCTCTCTTTTCCTGCTGCTACCGATGAAAGCAAAGTCCTGAGCACTGGAATGGGCTGCCCAGATGGGCTGGGGAGTCTCCTTCTCTGGAGACATTCAAAACCCACCTGGTTGAGTTCCTGTGTAACCTACTCTAGGTGGTCCTGCTCTGGCAGGGGGGTTGGACTAGATGGTCCAATGGACTTCAAGGTCACTTCCAGCCCCTACGATCCTGTGATTCTGTGATCAGCTTTTCATCAGAGAATCTTTTAGGCTTCATTTACCAAAGGAGAGTTCAAAGATACGCATCCTGCTGGACGCAACCCCTTTTCAAGGGAGGTCATTTCAGATGGGCTGGGCTGCCATGCCTCATCTGCAGAGCCGGTGGGGTTTGGCACTCCTTTGCCAGTCCACACTGAGCGATACACGTTGCAAATGAACCCAGCGAAGGGGCTTAGGCTGGCTGGGTGCACTTTAATTTTCGAGCACAATGAAGCAGATTTAGCATTTCAATTGCATTATGAAAGATTTGTTTCCGAACAGCTGAAGAGGGGGAAAGATGTACGTTTCTTCTTCCCACCTAATCAGGCTGAAGTTTCCCAGTGCCAGCCTCAATCTGTGTTAAATTGCTCATGCCATCCACTGGAGAGATTTGACTTGGGTACATAATAGAAGTTAATTCTGAAAATGATTGCTCAGATAATGAAGTACTACAGCCGTACTGGGTGATTTTAACTCTCGGTGCCCCCTCTCAGGTGCTTCACGTCCTCCTCCTTCCCTCACCACTGCTGTGGAGATGGTGCTTCCACTCTTGATGGCTGGCATTTGGCCTGAGGCAGGTCCCCGCTCCCCAGCCCTGTACAGGCCACATTTCCCCCAGCAACTTGAGGGCTCAGCTGAGGCCTCCATGGCACTGGCACCAGTACCAGAGTTGGGGAGCACAGTGGAGAGATGAGCCTTTTAGTAGCTGTGCTGCCATTCAGCCAGATGTTGACCAGCTTGAGAGCTGGGCAGAGAGGAATCTCTCATTAGGTTCAAAAGGGTAAGTGCAGCCTCAAACCTGGGGAGGAACAACCATATACACCAGTACAGGCTGTGGGTGACCTGCTGGAGAGCAGCTCTGCAGAGAGAGACCTGGGAGTTGGGGTGAGCAGCAAACTAAACACAAGCCAGCGATGTGCCCTTGTGGGCAAGGCAGCCCATGGCATCCTGGGGGCATCAAGAAAAGTGTGGCCAGCAGGTTGGGGGAGGCCACATCCGGAGTCCTGTGTCCAGTTCTGGGCTCCCCAGCTCAATACCGACAGGGAATTTCTGGAAAGAGTCCAGCACAGGGCCACCAAGACGATCAGGGGACTGAAGCATCATCTGGAGGAAAGGCTGCTGTTCAGCCTTGAGAAAAATGAGAGGGAAACCTTGTCACAGGATGGTAGGAGTTGGAAGGGACCTTTAGAGATCATGTAGTCCAGCCCCCCTGCAGAAGCAGGTTCACCTAGATCACGACACACAGGAACGTGTCCAAGTGTATTTGAAAATCTCCAGAGGAGGAGACTCCACATCCTCCCTGGGCAGCTTGGGCTAGGGCTCCATCACCTCAATAGTATAAAAGCTTTTCCTTATAAGTACCCAAAGAGTGGATGCCAAGAGTATGAGGTGACACTGTTTTCTGTAGTGTCCAGTGACAGGACAAGGGGTAACGGACACAATATGGAACACAAAAAGTTCCACTTAAACACAAGAAAAGTCTTTACTGTGAAGTTGAGGGAACCCTGGCACAGGCTGCCCAGGGAGGGTGTGAAGTCTCCTTCTCTGGAGGCTTCCACACCTGCCTGGAAATATCCCTGTGCCCCTGGATCAAGTTGAACCTGCTTCAGCAGGCGCTTGGATTAGATGATCTCTGGAGGTCCATTGCAAGCCCTGTCATTCTGTGATTTTTATGATTCGATGTCTTGAGAGCTCAACTTGCCCTCCCATTCTTTACCCCGAGGATGTCAGCTCTGATCCTATGCAAACCACACTGCTGTCCTGTCTCCAGCTGTCTCAGTTCTTCAGTGCAACTGGCCACAAGTGTCTTCAACCATTTAAGGTTATGGAGGCCATTCATGGGACCCCATAACAGTAGGCAAGGGACTTCGAGGTACTTCTTTCCACATATCTATGGCATGACACAAGCCATCTGCATACAGCCACAGGAGCACAAGCAAAGCCCCCAGCAGACCAGCACTTGCAAAGCCACATGACAAAACGTATTAGCTCACTGCAAGCCAAAAATGCCTACAAAAGGAAGATCATCTCTTCTGCTGGATATGCTACAAAAGCAGATCACGTGCCCTTGCTGTTTTCTTTCTGGGGCTGGAGTATCAAAATGTAATTCAAAACACATTTGGATATACTTGAGGTAGGAAAGCACAGGGCAGTATCTCAAACCACCAAAGAAACTCAGCCCTCATTAAGTCTCTGTTCTTTCTTACCTCCCCCATGACAGCTCCTGGAGCGGGTCCAGCGCCATTGCATCAGCAGGGCTGCCTGGACCCATTCCACACGCTGAGCACTTTCTGAAGGCAAAAGCATTTCCTGACATCTGTTCTGAATTCGCTGCTCTTCTCCTCCCTCACTTTGTTTCATCCCACACCCCTCTCCAGCTTTCCCTCCATCACCACCTGTTCCCAGCTGACCAGGGTTCACCAGTAAGAGCTGAGGATCTTCAAGGAGAATCCATGACCCACACCTGTTCCACCCCTCTTCTCCCCCTGCTATTTTTCTCCATCTGCTGTTAACTCGGGATTTTGCTCTTGGCAATGGCCCTGAGCAATCAGACCCTAACCCAGCAAATCAGTTGTGCATGCGCTTTCTCTCATGTGTCCAAGTTTTCCCTACCAGAACCACAGGCTCGAGCACTGGGTAAGTTAAAAGGACCTTTGCAGGATGGAACCCAGGACCAGGCTCATTATGCTTTCCACGCTCTGTTTTAGGGCAGAGCCGTTGCACTGCTGATTCCAGGGCTGAATTTTGCCTGGTGCACTTTGATGAAGTTAGCAGGACAGGGAAGTTTTCCCTCATGCTCTGGCTCACCTTGCACTCACTGAACAGTTATCCAATCCCAAACACTTTCTGCATCAAAACTACTCCAAAGACAATAAGACTGAGACACAACGAGCTTTATCTTTGCCAACTAACTTGCCAATAATTTTGCATATATAAACACAGATGCACTTGTAAGGAACCCAAAAGTCATCATGATATTGATACCTCCCCCTGCACTGCAGAATTTTAACCAACCTGGGTTTCTCAGCCTGGTCCCAGAGGTTTTGTTTCTGGCAGGACAGGACAGACACCACCACCGCATACGCCAAGCATGGAGTAGATTTTATTAAGCATAACTTTGGTTCTAAGTATTCCACCCTCATAATACCTTTAGTTAAAAACAATTATACAAGAGGCAAATACAAAAAATATTAAATTATGAAAACAAATCCATTAAGGCTCCCATTTTATATTTATATATATTTATATATGTACACTCAAACAAGTGCAGATATGAACAGAAGGTTAAAGCCACAAAAACGCTAAAAAATTTACTACTATACTATCAAAAGCAAGAGTTTTTAAAAAGTACAAAGTGGTAAGTAAGCTGTTTTCAAATCACTGAAGTATGTTCCAGATTGCTCCAAAACCCCTATAGCTAAAGGGCAGATGAGGAATTGCTTATGCTCATTGGCAAGCAGTTTCTTCCTTGAGAAGCCTCCCAGGACACTTGTGGTGTGACTAGCTGACCATCCACATTTAAGGGTTGACCATTCTAGACCAATCCTGACTTTAAAGACAAACCTTTGCCTGTCAAATTGATGTGGAGGTGGCTGGGATTCCTCGACTACAGGGTCAGCAGGATTCAAAGATGTTCTAACACACATGTTGATGTTCTGTTCACACAGGGAATTAATTGTAACTGAAAACAAAAACCTACTTTCAAGCTGTATGTACAAGGGAGTTTTCTGGCCTCCTGTGTTCCAGAAAGAGAAACCCTACCCTGAATCACAGGCAGAGAGAGCAGAATACCTTCAGCCTTGAAGGGCCCAAGCCAACACGCTCCCTGAAGCCAAGGAGAGGTCCTCATCTCCCATCAACTCAGGTGCCATTTAGATTACACCAAGTCCTTTCACTGTGTACATGTGGTAGGATAGCCATGGTCACCGAGGGGAAAGAGCTGGGAAGGAATGGTCTGCCCAGGCCAGAGGAGAGTTTCCTCTCCAACTTCTAGACGTTTCCATACCGAGCAGAAGGTGAACTGTGGAGCGGAAACCAAGAGGTATGAAGCTTGGTAGGCTGGAAGAGGCTAAGATAAAACATGAGTGTGGCGTGGAAGGCTCATTTATAGTGCTGTCTCAATGACACAAACCAAACTCAGTGCTAATGTGCTGCCAGAAAGGAAGATTCTTTCCTTCCAGAAGAAGGGAAGGAGAGAGGGAAGGACGTGCAGCACTCAACATGTCCTTGGTTGAGAAAATACGTGGAAGAATCTTACATTTGGCCTTTGTCTTTTTTATGTCCATAATTCAAACAGTCTGGTAGGCCAACTTCACATTTCATCTTCTAGACGTGAGTCACACTGCAAGTGTAAATCAATGGCAACACACTTATCACAATTCAAGGTACTCTCAATCTGATTATGGCCTCATAAAAAAAATGCCTGGATGTTGACAAATCGAAGTCTATATTGAGGAAACATTTCTAATTGTGAGCATTTTGTCCCAAGTGCTCTGCTGAGATTGTATTTAAACCACCCGATACTTACAGGAAAGACAGAAGGAACTAAAAACCAAACCAATAAACCCTCCCCCACCACCTCTACAAAAAAAACCCCATGCCACTGCTGATATTAAGAAAAAGTGTTCTCTAACACTTATGTCCTATGTCATTACAGAACAAAAATTGTTTTGTTCAGCATCATAAGGCAAAGACTAGGATTAGATCCTCAGCTAGGGATCTAATAGATAGGGATGAGCACAGGTTCAGTGAGAGCTAGGACTGTGCTGACCAAGGAAGATGAGGATCTCTGCCCAGATTCTGAAGATAGCTGCACCCATTCACACCAGTTAAGAATCCAGCTCTATAATTCTACATGAGTTATCTATGCCTCCTTCCTCATCCCAAGCTGAAGGACCGGATTCTGCTATCCCTGTGCAAGCTGAGCAATATTTTATTAATGGCAAGTCACAGGGGCAGCTTGTGGAAAGGCAAAAGGTGATATAGAATTGGACCCTAAGACTCAGTGGTAACACGTTTCCCTTCTTTCTTGAGACTGAAGGCAGGATAGGATTAACTTAATTTGATTTTATGCCTCACTTTGAGAAGTGAGGGAAAAAAAAATATCTCCATTTCAGTAGATTCCAGTGCTGGGCTTGGTGTGGTTTAAACAGTGTGCTGTTGCAGACATTGCAACAAGTTCCTATGAGCAAAGAGCAGGATCAGTTCCAGCAAATGAGTTTAAACACTACCAAGTAAGGGGTTAACACTGCACTCAGATCAGCACGTCCTCAGAAGAGAAAGGCCACAACAGCTAAGGAAGTAAGATTTCAAAACACAAGAAGCAGAAGACAGGTCATTTTGCATTGAGAGGTAAATTCACAGGTAGCACTGCACAGGCCTGTACACAGTGGTGGAGGTTTAGAGACTGAGATAAATCAGCTTCTGGATTCTCCCTGGTGAGAGGATCATCAGCTCTTTCATAGCCCAAATTCTACATGATGAACATGGAGAAATGGGCTTTAAGGCTGCTTAACTCTTCACTGCTGGTGAATTCTAAGCATTCTCACCTTGCCCACAACCTGCCTATCCTAGGTGGGGATGGGCAGCAGTGATCAACATACTTTGTATCCTCCCAGATTTGATAAAAATTCCAACTAGACACAAATTATTGTGAGATAAACACAGGCTGTAGGTCTAGATGGAGGAAATCTAGCTGCACAGCAAAGCTTCATTAGGTATCACAGGAGGATTTTTTTTGTTCTGTTTCAAAGCAAAATATAATCTGTGTATCTCCACTAAACTAGGATCACAAGAGATAAAGCAGTGCAACACTGAAGGAACTTCTCTAGTATCCCTGGTTCAAATCTCTGAGTAAGCATGTCAGACTGGTCCATGACACTCAACTGACAAACAGCCACCTCATCCATTGATCTCAGGACTGCATTTGGCAAGTCGATCTGTTTATGGGACTGTCTGTTTAATCCACACGTTATCTTCCCTCTTGAGGGGCAAAATCTGAGACAACTTGCAAAAGCCTCTCTCTGCAGGAAAGCTGGAAGTCTTAGCAAGCGCTGGCTTTAGGACTCTGGTGCTTCTGTTGCTTCCTGAACCGTCCTCCTCAAGTTGCCCTTGACTTTGACAAATTCAGGCGCATTTTCCTGTTCTTCTTGTATCTTCTGTTGCTCCAGTTCAAGCTAAAACCAGAATCATATGTAAAAAAGCAATGATATAAAACAGATCCTTGAAATACAAGCCTGAAAACCTAAAGGTTTCAATAACTGGCCACGCAAAACTCTTGGAACTGCTTCCTTTCTTTATCTTATGGAAAAGATAAGATTGCATGTCTTTGGGAGTATTGGTTCTCATAAATGATAAATCTTTTCAAATCCTTGGCTCTGGCTCGTTCCAGATGTCCACCTTTGCCACAAAAACTCTATGAGCCCAGTACAAGAGCAAGACGAAGCATTTCTGAAGAAATTCTTGGACATCTTCATTAAAGAAACAATGATAATTCCCTTCTCTGGCTTTTACAACAGGTCAAGGACAAATGGGGCCTGTGAGAGAAATCAAGCCAACAGCTACTACCGAGCACACTTGCAGAATTTCTTTCAGAGTGTCTAGCTACGGATTTCTGTATCTAACTTGGAGCCTCTTTTGGTGTATCTGTTTTGTCTATCACACAATGTAATAAATAATAACTTAAGAAATCCTCCTTGGCCTTTAGTTCATTTTTGAGAGCCCATTTGGTGACATTTTTAAGCCAGTTGGAGCTCCTGCCCACACAGCCACTTACAATTGCCACACGAGGTTAGAAAGTGCTCGATGGAGCAAGGCACACAGACTATGGATTGCCTGGCAAGCTTCACTGAAGGCAGAGAAGTCAAAGAAAGAAAGAAACAATCCTTTAGAAAACTAACAAAAGATCCTGAAAGAGCTTTTTCAGTTGTTTCTTAACAGACAAAGGTCTCCCTGATTAATGGGGATCACGTACAGCTCACCTAAATAATCTCTCCTTTGACTCTGGATCACTGGCAAGAGACATGCCTTGCTACAGTAAATCATGACAACATTCCTCCATGAGTCCTGTTGTCAATTAATGCCATTCCTGTGATGTTTACAAAGTCACAGCACTGTTTGCAACGGGCAGCCTTTTCCTCTTCCAACAGAATTTTCTGTTCTACATACACCCTTGAGTGGCTCAGTTTCAAATCACCACCATCTGAGCCATTGGAAGCTGAGTCCTTAAGAGCAGAAAGGGAAAGTGACAGGATGATACAATAGTTTTCTCTCTCAAAAAATACTTCTAAGCTGAATTAAAAAAAAAAACAAAAACTATTATAAAACCCTCACAATCTAAACAATGATTGGATTACACCTAATTATTTGACTTAATTGATTTCCACTGAGAAAAACAGGAGATATTGTTTTAAAGCATTTGTTTATTTAAAAATAAATGCAGTGCTTGATGCACAGTGGCTTCTTAGATGAGATGTTTTGCTGCAGAGATATTTTCTTGCAGGTACAACAAGTGCTTTAAGAGGCTCAGAGAGGTTTGGCTTGCCCTGTGCCTAGCAGTAAGCTTCACCACAATGAACTCCAGTGCCACATCACCTCCACACCCAGGGTATAAGGATCTTTTCCTTCATTTGAAAATGCCAGTGGGTTCACAAGCTTTAAGGGGGCAAAAGATCTTTTTTGACATCACCTAGTTTCTTAGGTAACTTGGGAGAAAGAATCAATTGATTTTTTTAGTCTTTAAGCATCCACCAGTTTTGATGCTCTACAACCCAGTGGCCATTCTTAGTGGATCATCTCTTAAGAGTTAAATGTCAAAAGCTGACTAATTCACCACAGTTTCAATGGTTAAGTAAGGTCAGTGCTCCACTCCTGCTGTCTGGTGCAAGATTCATCTGACCAAAAGTAGACATCATATGCAGCTCCTACACAGTAAGTGACAACAAACAGGTAATCTCAGAGTGGGACTGGAAAGATATCTGCATATGATCAGAGGAAATGTGCCAAAAATCAGCTGCTGCTTCTTTCCTGCCTACAAAGACAGCCTGGGCTGAGCAGCTCAGATGTAGCTGTGTAAAGATAGTGTTATCTCCCATCTTACCTGCTCCAGTTTCTGCTGGCGTTTCAGTAGCTCTATTTCCAGGTCTGATTTCTTCTTTTGTGCTTCCTCTTCTTTTTGTTGTTTAATAACTTGATCCCGTTTCCTTTTCTCCATCACCTTCTGTAGCTCTGGTTTGTTCTGAGGTGCCAGACCCCTTCAAATTAAATGGGAGGAGTGGTGAGGGAAAGAGGAAAGAAAGAAATCCATTTTAATTTGCAGAAATTCACACAGAACTGTAGGCAGGTCTTCTGAAGTCAAGTAATTGCTTATTTAGATATACTGAAATATAATTAATTCATAAATCATAGAGTGGTAGGGATCATCCAGTCCAATCCCCCTGCAGAAGCAGGTTCACCTAGAAAAATCATCAGTTATTTACCTGGTTTCTAACAAACCCCCTAAACTAGAATTTAAGCCATATTATTACTGAGGGTATCTCCTTGCAATGTGCATGTAAGTATTTCTCCTGTATATGTTCACTATTTTCACTCATCTTTAGCCTTCCCTCTATTCTCTCAATTCCAGAAGAATGGATTTAAAAAATAAAAAATAATAATAAAAAGACAACAAATTAAGACTCTGATAGAGACAGAAACAACTTTTGGACCCAACAACTTCCCTTGCTGGCTGATAACTTGGAGAGATATTACGTCCACAGAAGTTTTCACAGACAGATGTAAGAAGCGGTCTCCATCTGTCACTCTGCTCCTGGAAATCATGGATCTTGTCCTTCCTTGAAAATGTGAGAGCTTTACCTCTGCCTGTCTGCAAAGCTATTTCCAGTGAGAGCTCCCAGGATACACTCAAAGTCACAAAGAGGCTAAGACAATAAAAATCCAGAATAAAATAAGTTGAAGTCACCTTGGAGACCAGACTCCAAGGCTGGGTGACTCTCCCTCTCACAAGACTTTAGGTACTTTTCATGTCTGTTCAGCACAAATTGCTTTCCAAGCTGGCTACTCTAAAATGAGAGAGCTTACTCTCATTGAGAGAAGATGCGTGATACAGGCACGCACAGAGATACATGCTCACTCCTACTTCTTTTTGTGACATCAGCTATCTCTTTTATCTCTGTTATGCTACAATGTTTTCAAAATTTGTTATGATAAGCCTCAAAGCTCTAGTTACTCGGATATTAGTGTCATTTCAGTCAGAGCAAAATGTTCCAAAACTTGCCTTTGTTATTGTTGTCTTCCCTGTGAAGACGATTATGTGAAAACATTCAGCATTGTTTAACACCAACCATTTTTTATTTCAACTTTAAGAAATGCAGCAATCTGAACAAGCTTTTAGAAAGTGTAGTTGTACTCCTCCCTGCTTGCCATATATCAAAGATTGCCTAATTCTTCCATGATCTGCATATGTAGTGGTTTTGCCTGGGACAGGTTTTTGGTAGCAGGGGGAGCTACAGGGGTGGCTTCTTTAAACAAAGAGGTGCCAGAAGTTTCCCCTGTAGCTGATAGGGCCAGTAGCAGTCAATTCTGAGATGCACCCACAGCTGACCAAGGCCTGGCCAATTAGTGACTGAGATAACACCTCTGTGATTAACAGATTAGAGAAGAAGTTGCTGGGCCATTGCTAAACTGCAGCAGCAACTAGGAGTGAGAATGTGAAAACATCTCCCCAAACACCAAGATCAGTGGAGGAGGGGGAGGAAGTGCCCAGGTACTGAAAGAAAGACTCCCCTGTGACCTGTGGTGAGGACCATGGTGAGGCAGCTGTGCCCCTGCAGCCCATGGAGGCCACTGGGGAGCAGAGACCCACTCACAGCCCGTGGAGGAGCCCACACTGGAGCGGGTGGATGCCTGAAGGAGGCTGTGACTCCATGGGAAGCCCATGCTAGAGCAAGTTCCTGGCAGGACCTGGGAGCCCATAGGGAGAGAGGAGCCCACACCAGAGCAGTTTTGCTGCCAGGACTTGTGATTCTGTGAGGGACCCAGGCTGGAGCAGTCTGTCCCTGAAGGAATGTTCTCCCAGTGGATGACCCATGGTGGGGCAGGGTGTGAGAAGCTGCCCCCATGGCAGGTCCCATGCTGGAGAAGTTCATGAGGGACTGTCTCCCATGGGAAAGACCCCACAGTGTAGCAGTGGGAAGTGTGAGGAGGCCTCCCCCTGAGAAGAAACAGCAGCAAAGTCCATTTGTAATGACCACAACCTCCATCCCTTATCCCCTGCAGCGCTGTGGGAGGAGGAAGGAGAGTCCTGGGAGTAAGGGGGATGTTTTAAGATTTGGCTTTGTTTCTCATGTTCCTTGCTCTGATTTGATTGTTCAATAAATCAAATCAATAAATCACCCCAAGCTGAGTCTGTTTTGCCCCTGACGCTAATTGCTGAGTGATCTCCCTATCCTTATTTTGACTCACAAACTACTTGTTATATGTCTCTCTCCCCTGTCCAGTTTAGAAGGGGGAGTGATAGAACGACTTGATGGACCACCTGGCACCCAGCCAGGGCCAAACCACCACAGTGTATCTGCCAGCATGTCCAATCACACATTAAAATGCCATTTTATGGTGAGATCTATGAATTACTCCATATTTTATGCAACACTCTGACATCAATATCAAATATTTAACAGCACCGAATGCTGTTCCCTGTTTCTCATAATGGCCTGAATGCAACAGAAGCTACAAGATCGTGTTCATGTTTTATGTTTCATACTATTTTAATTAGACTTAATACATAAAACTTCAGTCAAGCAGAGAAAAGTTGGAGTGATTTTTTATTACTGCTACTACTACTGCTGGATTAGTGAGAGCTGAATCAATTAAAACTTCCATGTTGGTAACTAGCAGCCAAGAGAGCCACAAACCAGAGGCAAGCTGCTAAGTAACCTTACTGGTTCCTGCTTTTTTTTTTTTCAGTAAAGTTGCACTAGAACAGAGACATGAGACTGATGTAGATGTCCAGTAGCTATAATAAAGGGGATCTGCAGGAGATACAAGTAAATATGACCTCTCAGGCTAGTCAGGTGGGGTTGGTGGAGGGACATGGTTTGGCAGCGTAAGGTTAGTAATCCTGTTTCCACTCTCATATGTAAAAAGCAAAAGCAACAAGCAAGAGGCTACTGGACTAACTGGGAGTCTTGTATCACCTCCTAGTGACTGTTAAGTAAAAAATCCTAAAGCTTTGATATAGAGTGAGCAAACTGTGCTGTAACACAAGTTAGAGCTGATAAGGTTAAAACCTCTGGGAGAGACAGGACTTATATTTTGCAGAGCTGAGGCTGACTTTTAACAGATAAAACTAGTTTAAGATATCCTCAGTGTCTTAAGATAATACTACATGGATTTTTGTTCACCCAAAAACAAGTATCATTTCTGCAAGTAAATAACTACACCAGTTTCAGACCCAACAGCCACTGCTCACAGCAGGAATGGAGAATGATCAGACTAGCACTGGTCAGTATTTTCTAAGATTCAGAAATGGCTGTTCAGAGCTGACTGGCCAAAAAGTGAAAGTGCTGGTACCTGCATTGAGTCTTGACAATAAAATGAGCTGTATGTTAAACAGACTTCTGTAAGAGCACAAAAAGTCCCCCATATATGTGACAGTTTTCAGTACCAAAACAGAACACAAGTTTAATCTACACAAGCCATGTAGATGAGGTGCTGAGGGACATGGTTTGGCAGCGTAAGGTTAGTGGTTGGACTCAATCTTAAAGGTCTTTTGCAACTGAAATGACTCTATGATTCTATGATTACCAAAAGGCCTCATATCAGAACTAGCACAGTGGCACGAAGCACAGAAGACTATCCCTCTTCTCAGAAACACCAAGTTTTCTGCTGGTGAAAACCCTCACCAATTTCTTCGCCAATAAATAAGATTCTAAAATTAACAGCTGTGGCTAATCAAAGTCACAGTAAGAGAAGAGTGGGTACTGAGGGCTGCACAACTCCTCTGTGTCTCTTCTTCTCCTAGAAGAAAAGAACTCCCTGCTATTTAAAAATGCCTCATAAGCTTTCATAAACTAAAAAAGGCCTTAATTTATTGCAGCCTCCACATCCTTTCAAATAAGATCAGGAAACTTCAACTCTCTTTCCTTCAATGACTATAAACTTCTTGGTGCTACAAACTGACTTTGATGTTTAATCCCATTAACAAAAAATAGGGCAAACACCTATTTAGGCCAGTTTCTTCCAATTCAGCTGGCATTCTGTAAATCATTTCTATCTCTTCATCACTGTAATTCATTTTGAATGTAAGTACCTAAGCCTAACAATTGTGAGGATTTTGCTATTACACATAGAAAAGACTCTTCTCCTCTCAAAATGCTACCCTGCCAAAGGGAAAAAAAGACCAATCCACAAACCCTCATAATATGACTCTTCCTGCCAAATCCAGTTGTGCTGGAGTAGCCAAAGCAGTAGCTTCAGGGGTTCCTTTATCAAGGTCCCGAGTCTCAAAAAGCCTGAATGACTGCTACCAGCAACTTTATTCTCAAATATACTCTGAAAAACTGTTTTTCCACTTCTGTTTTGTGGATCCCCATACCCTTGCCTTTGGAAAATCCACTTTTGGTGGCTTCAATGCAAATCACTAATTTATATCACGGTTAGATTATCTTTGATTAAATGGAGAAGCATGAACAAGATTAGGGGCTTTTTTTTCCACCACGTAGTCTGATGGCTTTGTTAGTGTGTTTTCTAACCCAGTTCTCCATTGCTGAAGAGCTTTAATAATAGAGCTTCAGCCATTTCTGGGCCAAGTGCTTGTGTCTCTGAAGTTGATGAAATAAAATTCCAGTTATTTACATCTTTAGAAACAATACATAGAGCAACAGCTGTGCATCCTACTCCAGAATGGAAGAAGCAGCATTTGCATAACATACAAAGAAACTCTTATGCATCAGCAGAGCAGATACCAGACTATCACACTGCAAGGCAAGAAAGATCAACCAAGTAGATAATGGTTTCACGTAAAATAAAATATAAGACTTCTTTGATTTAAAAGTGGTCCCATAAACTCAGTGCACTGGGGATGGTGAAAACCCACGAATGTATCATCTCACTGGTAATGGCAAAGTTTTGTCAAATACTTGATAATTAAGAGTCAAAGACAAATTACAGTGCCCATATAACCAGTCTGAAATGTGATAGAATTGAGCTGCTTCTTCTTGAAACTGGTCCTTCATGAGCATTCACAAAAACGAGAAGTCTTTTACAACAAACTTTTGCAGAGCAACTGAAATTCAGACAGAAATAAATGCCACGGTTAAGAATCAAAGTCTCTTCATCTACAAGACCTGAATCAACTAAAAGTGTTTGCTGGGGTTTGTGTAGAATGTCATTTTGGTGAATTAAAACTCAAGCTGTGCATTCAGGGTGGGAGGGTGGTACAAGTGATTTGTAGACTCTCACCTTTTCTGATTCATAAGTAGCTCTCTATGGAGATCTTGATGATTCCGTGATGACTTCACAGGATTAATTAATTTCTGAGGTCTAATTAATTCAGGATTGTCATCATCTATGTAGTCTGGTTCAGCCATAATCTTTCTTGGAAAGGGGTGTGTATCTTTGGGTTCAGTGTCCTTGTTCTTAGTATCTGTAAAAGAGGAGAAAAATTGCAGTAAATCTACATTGAAAGGCCTTTTAGAGATGTATTAAAACATAAAGGCTGAATACTACATAGGTAACAGTTATGCTTTCCCTAGATTAATTTTGGCTGTAATAAGCAAAGGCTCTCAGAACAAAGATCTGTAGCATCTTTTTAAATAGATGGCAATTTCACAACAAAGTCATCTCCAACAACCTTCATCCATTGACTCAGAGACATGATTTCCCCTCGTTTTAAGAACTAGACAAATAATTCAGATTAAGTGTGTGCAGAGCCCTACTGATTTTAATAAGCTTACTGATATGATGCATTTTTTAGATCAGCAATATCAAGACCCTAAAGACAATTTTAAATACTGGCTATTTTAAATACTTTTAAAATGGTACCTAAACCATAGAGAGTCTGATTTTCTGGCATCAGTATCATGCGAGCTATGGGGAAAAACACCTTCAGTGGGTAAGTCTTGAACTGTACTGTATCGAGCAAAAGCTTGCATGTGGAAATTGCCAGATCTGCCATTGTTGGGATGGGAGATAGATTTTTTGAGTGGAAAGGTGGAGGAGAAAAAGTTGAGTGAGGTTGTTTCTTTAAAGGCCCTATTTCACTCAGTGAAAATCCACAGAAATTCGCCAATCTGAAGGTAACCAAGTCCTGATGATTTATATCACTTGGCAAAGTGGCGTTTTCCTATCCTGATGCAGAAAATGTGTCTGTACACCAGCTCTTTTAATCAGCAGCTGACAAGTAAGCTATAGTCTTCAAATTTATATGTGATCATTCATACTTCCATTAAAAAAAAGCCTCAGTCACAAAAAGTTCTGCATCCAAAACAAAGCACATTCAGAGCAACTCTGCCTCCGTTCACTGTCGTGGAAACATGTGTGCAGAATCTGCAATTGTCAGTCTGATGAAACATTGGTCCCTCCAACAGACCCCCAAAAAATAATCTCACAGCATGTGGGCTTACAGAGATGAATCAATGGGACATGAAAGAAAAGGGGAGAAACCTCCATTAGCCTGACAGGCAGGGCAGCTGAACGCTGCACACTGTACTGTACAGGGCTATGAGGCAAATCAGAGAAGCATTGGGATTTGCTGAGTATTTTCCAGTAAAAGCTGACTGTGTACTTTAATTTAAATCCCACTGTTAGTAGCCCTTCCTTCCCTGTCTCAGTCCACAGGCTGTAAAACCTGTCTAAATTCAGTCTCAGTTTATTCCCTGAACTATTTTCTTTCATTAGGAATCTCATATTGTTGCTCAGGTCTGATTCAAAATCCACTTGATATCATGGGAAGATTTCCACTAATACTTCAGTACATTCATACTGAACAGGACCACTGTCACGCTGCTTGGGCTGCCTGTGTGCTTACAGATGAAAGAGCAAAATTACAGGATCAGGCTTTCAAGCAGATGCAGGGAAGCCACTCTGGATTTGAATGTGTCCAGTGGACCTGGCACAGCCCTTTCAGCTTCTTTGTTGGAATGGATAATGTGAATTATGTTTTATTGGTGCTACATCTCACAGACCAAGTTTCTATGGAACAAATTCAATGAGAAACAGCTTACCAGTGTAAATTGCTCTCAGGGTGGCCTCTGCGTTGATTTTTCAAGGCAAGTTTATATGTAGTGTTTTTGAACTCTGGGGGCGTGTTAGTTCTCACAAGAACCTCTGATACTAATATAAAAATCGCCCAGAGTTCAGAACTATGTAAGTAGATTGCTGACATAAACCACTTACTGACATTGATCAAGCAATAAAAATACCTCCATCATCCCTTTCAGAATCTTTCTCACTTCAATCAAGCAACTGCCAAATGTACAGGATCATTGGAAAACTGAGGTCAAAGGACTACTTCTACATCGACCTCCTACTGAGAGGAGGAACAGCTATGAGATCAGAGCAACACATCCAAGGCTGGACAACATCTATGGGCAACTCTGCTTGCCTGTTTTCATGGGAAAGGTTTTCCTTACACCCACATGAACCTCCTGTCTCAACTCATGCCCATTGCCTCTTGCCCTCTGGCCATGCACCATGGTGAAGAGCCTGTCTCCATGTTTTCAGTAAGTTCCTCCCAGTCACTGGACACTGCTATCAGGTCCCCCCAGTTGTGTCTCTGTTCCAGACTGAGCCAGCACGTGTCCCTCACCCTGCACTCCAGCTCTCGGCCCAGCTCAAGGGCCCTTCACTGAACTCGTGCCTCAAATCCCTCTGTGTTTAATTGGATACCATATTAAAAAAACAATAAAAAATCACAGGCCCTCAGAATCTGAACTGCAGCATACTTGTCAACATATCATAGAGTCACAGAATCATTTTGGTTGGAAAAGATCTTTAAGATCATCAAGTCCAACCACTAACCTCCCACTGTCAAGCACATCACTGAACCATGTCCCTGAGCAGCTCAGCAACACAATCTTCCAGGGATGATGACTGCACCACCTTCCTGGGCAGCCTGTGCCAGCGTCTAACAACCCTTTTTCCCCGTCTCCAATGTAAACCTGGCCACGAAAGTAAAGAAAATAAGAGTTTTTTCAGGTTCATCAGCAGTAAAAGGAAGATTAGGGGGAATGTGGGCCCGCTGCTGAACACAGAGGGTGCCCTAGTGACTGAAGGTGCAGAGAAGGAGAAACTACTGAATGCCTTCTTTGCTTGAGTCTTTACAACCAAGGCCAGCTCTCGGGAAGCCCAGTCCAGCAAGGATAGTAGGATGGTCTGGACAGCAGAGGACTTGCCCTGAGTGGAAGAGGTTAAAGACCATCTGGCCAAGCTTAAGGCTCATAAGTCAATGGGTCCTGATGGGATGCATCCTAGAGTGCTGAGGGAACTGGCTGATGTGATTGCTAAGCCTCTCTCCATCATTTTTTAGCAATCATGGAGGACAGGTGAGGTGCCTGAAGACTGGAGAAAGGCCAATGTCACTCTAGTCTGCAAAAAGGGTAAGAAGAATGACTCAGGAAACTAAGGCCAGTCAGCCTCACCTCCAGCTGGAAAGGTGCTAACCCTGAGCCTTGGGGAACATCACAGGTGACCAGACAATAAATGGATTAAACTCCATTCCCCTCCACTCTGTGCCCAGCCATCCACCCAACATCCATCCAAGCTGTGGGCAGATGGCTTCTCTAAGAAGATGCTGCGGAGAACGGTGTCAAGGGCTTTACTAAATTCTAGGTAGACAACAACCACGTGTACCACATAGCACCATGCCCCGAATTCTAACTCTTTATTCTCTTTACCACAGATGATAACCAAACTAGCTACAGTTATTTCATTTTTTTTTCTAAATAAGGACATGATTCTTACTTCCTCAGTGTTTGCAGCAGGCTTACCACCCCTAAACCAACTCAAATGTTACATATCTACCCTCCACTCAAAATAAACCTGCTCTGTAAACATTGGTTTTTCTGTACTCCTCTACCAGCTCCATTGTATTGATGGGTCTGCAAATCTCCTAGAAGGCATTTATCAATGACAGCTCTCTGCGAAAGTAAATCTCAAAATAACCTGCTGCTTCTTCAAGTCTGTTTGTTCAGGCAAATACAGACAAATACAGAATTACCCTACAAGTGTCTGTCATAAACAATGTACTTTTTTTTTACCACAAGCCCCTGACAAACATGTAATATTTCGCAGCACACAGATTTGCTTTAGGTAAGCCTTAGTCTATTTATTCTTCTGTCTTCTGGCCCATCTCTGTTTTTTTAAACACGTATTCAACTCGGAGGTCAGGAATTGTGGTTTCCTAATGTAACATGAACTGTACCAGCAGCAAACTGGAATGAATAAAACTCCCTTGGGAGCTGTAAACGCCTTCCGCGCGTGATTAATCTGCAAATGATTTCAGGTAGGATTTCCAAACAGAGCCAGTGAAATAGGGCACCCAGTTCCCACTTGGTCAATCCTCTCACACCCTTTGCAAACTTCGATCTGGCTGGAAGCCACCAACCCAATCCTGCAGAGCCACCGTGAAATATTATATGCAAACGATACAATTAAAATGGTGCGAGTTCTATCCACACCCTTTCAAAGCAAACTTTGCAGAGGCACAGGCGAGTCTCACTTACTGAGGCGCAATGGCAGACAGGAACAGAGCTGGCAGTGCAGCCCCAGAGTTTCATTCTGAGGTTCGGGCTTACACCAATAAACCAGACAAGCTTGATTACAGAATCTCTTAAAAGTCCTTTAAGTGTAATCAATGTTCAGGCAATAACAATTAAAATAATATTAATTCCATGAGCTCATCATCCCATAAAACTGCTCTCAGGTCATTACTAGATGCAACAGTTGGACATGAACAATACAAATACTAACTTAGCAGGAATATGTTGCCCTAAGAGCATCCGAGATGCTCCTTTCAACCATCTGCTGTTACATGACCAATTAAGAAGGCACAACCCATTTCTGTTTCCCCATTACTTTGCTCCAAGAGGAAAGAAAGAGATTTGGATTTGGAGGATGTTTTAGCTGAGTTTGACCCAAGTTTAATTCTCCCACTCATTTGGCAGGTGGTTCAACAGTGCGTTTGCTGAGTTAGCTGTTGCTGCACAAGCAGCACAAAAGCATTTCTCTACCCTAGCTTGTCCTGCCTAACTCTCACAGATTTTGTCTGTGACTTCTTACATACGTGTAGATTTACATCAAGAATAAAATTGGAATCCTGCACGGAAGAAGAATGTTATCTCCTCAAACAGAACTGCAAAGCAATTTCCAAATCCCACTAGACAAAGTGCTCTTAGACAACAAAGAAGTGTTTTAGGGGATACCTCAGTCCTGGAGAGCCAAGCCCAAGGTGTCACATACTTGCAATTATCTCATTTCTTTTCCTTGAAGCGCAAGTAAATTCAGGGAGAACAGAAAAGACACTTCCAGTTGATCATACTGAATAGATACAACAGAATCGGGATGTGCCAGAAGCATGCAAGTTACAGTCTGGGGAACACATCCAACAGACACACTTGATTCCAATGCTATTTTTTATTCTATCTGCATGTGGGTTTTTTTTTTCAACAAAAGTCCCTTAATGGTAGTAACACTGAAACATGTACAACGAATGCTACAGACATATTCAAAGTAGATCTTAACAACATCGGGTTAAGGCTTCAGCAGCTGCCAGAGCTTTTGCTGCAACAGGACTCCTGTGGCTTCTGCAAGGGAAAGAAGTTCATGCCAAAAAAACCCTTGTGTTTATATGGCATTCAGGGCATTGCATTTATTTTCTATCTGGTATTCCTCATACCAGAAATCACCCTCTACATGTGGAATTTGAATATAAAAATTCCTGTGAGACGCCATATATTTATAATATTACACACAAATATGGCATTTTCACCCTTCAAATGATTGCCACAATTATTTCCAGATGCGAAAGCAGGCGTAGGGTTGAGGCCCTTTAAACAGCAGATAAATAAATGCCTAAAAAATACCAATGAACATCAAAATAATAGACTAGTCCAGTTAAGTTAAAGCTAAATTCCCATGATTTCCTCTTTGGCTTTAATAAATTCCTGAATTAATATCTTCCACAGAAGCATTAGCTCAAATGCTGAATGTCTCCTGAAGATTTTATTCTCAAAAAATGCTTCAACATCTGTTCTGAGCTGTAGAGTAAACCATCAAATGCTATTTTTTAAGACTTACATTTTTAGCTCTTGAAACTACCGCGTAGGCTTGCGGTTTGGTACAAGTAACCCAAAGGCATTCCTTGAGAAGAAATGTGGGTTTTACTCTTCTCCTTCTGATTTTGAGAAGAACTGGAATGAAAATTCATCATCATGTCTCACCTCAGATACCACAGGACCAGCACCACCTCCCATTAGTAGGCTCAGGTGGAAAATAAAAGTACTGAAATGCAGAGTGGGCTTTCCAGACACCACCTCAGCACCGTTTGCACATGAAAGCTCATCCTTATCAGTTTTATCTGTATGCTCCCAGTGCAGTAAGAGGTACTTGACCAGAGAGATTTACTTGATTAATCCTTGGTTATAGATATTAATAACTTCCCACAGTGCAACCTTAAATTCAAAGTAAGAGTTCCTGAAAACAGAACACAAAATATTCTTTCCCAAGCAGGATGCTCAAGCCAGCCACTGTTCAAGGTGTCTGGCTCTTGTTCACGCTGTATTTTGTGACTGAAAGGTATGTCAGGGTTTGGATCATGGCTAAGCACAGCCAGACTGCCTTGTAGAGGGAGAGGGAAGGACCACAGAGGTCCTGATGGCTGCAATTCCTCCGAGTCCCTCATGATTTATCCAAAAACACTGCTACTTTTCAGCTACAAGGCTTTCGCTTCTAGATCAGAAGAGCAAAGTGTCTTCATCCGCCTCAAAATCAGACAAATTTAGGGCAGCGTGTACCCACTGTGCATCCTGTTATCAGCTTAATTACTGCATTAGTATTCTTCTAATCAAATGAAGACCATCAGACTTTCAAACTCTTTGGCAGGCATCTGGCTTTTGTTTATGGCTCTAGCCTTGCCTTACTGCTCGTAGGTAGGTTATTTCACCTCCGTGTGCCCCAACTCACACATATACAAGAGAAGAGCATCTTTGAAACCACCACGAGGTTCTGCAAGGCCAACCTCACTGCTTCTTGTCATGCTCTTAAAAATCTCCAGATCCAGACAAAAGGAAGCAGCATAACAGAAAAACTTCTGTGCCCATTATGCCAGAACCATTTAACTCACAGCATCCTCCTTACACTGGGTATGGCTAGTTGATGGTTTCATTAGTTGCATGGCTGTCAAAAAAGACTGACAGATCACATACACTTTTCTGAGGAACAAGGGTGCTGCTCACTTGATCCAGGCAGCCCAAAGCAATCTCAGAGATGTCAAGGGTAAGGAAAGAAGCAGGGCTTGCTGGCTATCGAAGCTGTTCATTCTATCAGTTTCAAAGATAAAATGAAATAAACCACTCAAAAATCTTGAGAAGTTAATGCTCAGTTAATGCTCATTTTCTTAAGTGCTGCTGAGAGTGTAATGTCAACAAAGCACAGTTAAAACATCCACTAGATGGAAAACCAGAAGAAAGAGGGATGCACTGCATTGGCACTGACACCTAAAGGGAACCAGAGTGCAAGACTTGGGACAGTGCTCCACACAGTTACAATTGTCTCCATGTAATGAGTCGCTAATAGATCTCATTCCATTCAAACACCACCAGGCAGTCTCTGCTCCTGTGCAGTTCAGTCAAGTATTGGGTGCTAAGGGAAGAGTTTCGATCCCCCCACAGGCTGAGGACTAAAGACCAATGCTGGTGAGAACAGCTGGTTCCTCTTGGTCTCTTAGTGTACTTGGAAAAGAGATGCAAAAAGACTTAAATGCCTTTAAGAAGAGCCTCACCTTCTACTATAATCACTAGGCCAGATGAACAGGAAGTTATATTAATCCAAAAGCATCTTCCCCTCAGGCTGCAAGATCTGTGATGAAGCTCTCTGCCACTAGCTCTGGGACCAGCTGAAAGCACCAGCTCTAAATAGTTCCATCTCTTTCTTCTCTTTGCTCAGTTAAAAAGTTGAAGAGCTATCAATGCAGCTGTGCAGAAGTGGAAGATGAGAGAGAGAAAGAAATTGGCTCTCCCCTCCCACTGCCCCATGCAAGGTGGGCTGTGAGAGTACTGGTAGAGAAGACCACCTTTGTTCACCACCACAGTCAGACTTAGATATCTTTTTTTCCAGACACAGACAACACTCAGACATAGACTTTCCCTGAAACAAACTACTCAGCATGTAATTTTTAATACAGACAGTAAAAAAGATAGAAAGACACGGGTTAAAGACTAGGACACCGTGAGGGGCACCCATCTTCCTGGTCTACACTCAAACCATTGTAACATCATGTTTCCAATCTGAGACTTGCAGCAGATAAAGCAGACTGTGTATCATACATCACTTCCCCAAAAGCCTTCCATGTTTTTCAAGAACTTTATATTCTCCACACTTATTTTGCTCAGGTCTTTGCCATTACTGAAATCCCAAGGCAGGGCTGGGGATGCAAAAAGTCATCCTGATAGCAAGAAGAACATCCAGTGTTTTGGACACCTCTCATCAGAAAGGCCTTCAGTAATGATACTGCTTTCTCCCTGCAGAACAGCACGTCATGCACACACCCCTCCACTACACCTCATCTAATGTCATTTGTTTGAAAGGAATAAATCATGACTAGCACAGGCATGCAGATGTATCTAGATCTGGCTTTCACCACTACACTACACAAGTAATTATCACACCACAGTAAACATCACTTTCAGGAGCAGATGATTGAAATTACACTTCCTAGGAAATGCATTCCACAGCACAGTTTGCAACCAGATTAATCCCAAAAGGTAACTACCAATTTATTTATACATAGGTCAACAGTGGCCTATATGCAATTCTGAAATGACTCCTTTTAAAGACATATTTTAGGATTAGAAAAGCAAGGAAAATCAGTTTATACTCCCTGCAGCTACAGCGTACCATCAGTGTTCTAGTCTCCTCAGTTTGGACCACTACATTGAAATTCTGGGTGGGTTTGGTTGAGTCAAACTAAACTACATTAAAATGCAGGATTTGGTATGAAAAGCAAGGCTTGATAAAAAATCAGAAGTCCGAAGAGTCAGAGGCCAGTTTCTTCAGGGCTTCACCGTTGCAAATGTTAAGAACTATCAAACAGTGTCACCCAGTGGTAAAGGACTTCCTGCAGACAGGAAGAGAGTAGAAGTTGAAGAGGAACAACTGACCGAAATCCATGTTTACATACAAACCCCCTAAACTAAAAGACCAAACAGACTAAAACTCACCCCGTTTCAGTAGCAACTCTTACTTCTAAGTTATCTTATTTCTGAAAAATATTAGAATCAGAGGACAGTGATTCTTCAAATAGAAAAGGTTTGACACTAAAGAGGTGTATCCCTGAAGGAGCACCGGGGGGAAACCCGGAGTAGTCAGTAGCCTCTTATTAACTAAGAGAGCAGAAACATTTCAAACATCTGGATTTAGATGCTTGAAAGGACACTGGTGATTCTTCAATGCTCTTAGAATCAGCAAGATTCTTCCAGAGAAGAAACACACTGATGGTGTTTGTTTCTGCACTTGTTCCTTATTCTCTTCACAACATCTCTTGAGTGAGATGAGAGAGTAACATGTGTCCCGGTAAGGCCAAGCAAGATCTAGGAACAAAAGCATATCATATAGGTCATGGTTTTGAAACAGAAATCCTCTTCTGCATGCTATAGTGATAAAGATGATGATGGAGGGTCCTAGTAAACATTCAACCAGGCAGATGTGTGTGCCACATAAAAGCCACAAAGAGAAAAATGACCTTTGATGTACGTAACAAAACCTTGGAGCAAGAAAAGTGACAGGTTACTTGGTACCCACTTAAACATGATTGGCACAGCAAACACAGTTTTCTTATTTATGAGAAAATAGAAAGAAGAAAAAAGAACAACACCTGTGAACTGCAGAACATGCCCTACATGGAGGCAGCTCTAAGAGCTCTGCTCATTTGATTTTTATAAAGTGAAGATTAAGACTACTTTGATTATCCCCAAATCTGACAACAGTTTGAGAAATTTCATTGACTGGAGATCGAGGATAGAAATGAAATGCCCAAAATAAAGCACACGCTTCTAAAGCAAGGGGAATAAACCTCTAGATTTAATGAAAGATTTGTGTTCAGTCACGTGGAGAGACCAAATTACAGGACCATAATGACCTCTTCTAATTTTACAAATTTATAAATCTCTGAACGCAATCAATAAGTGTTTGCAAGGGGGTCGGAAGATTACAATCTCTGCATTTAATCAGGTAGTTATAAATTCAGTAACTATAGCAGCAAAAAGAAAAAAAAGAGACCAAGCAAGTATTTCACATGCTGACTAAGTTAGAGCAGTGCTGTAAATCCCCAAGCTTTGCCAATGGGAGCATAGCAGGGCTGGTGAAACTCCAGACTATGCTTCGTGCCACAAGCTGTTCCTTAGGGCACATCAGCATCCTGCCTGGAGACATGGCACAGCACGATCTGCTGAGCTGTCACGCTTCTCCTCCCCTCTGGCTGTTTCTGAATGACAACTTAAAAGGAATTCTATCACCCATAAAAGAAGCTCATTTTCAACACATTTAAAAACACAGACATAATGAAAACCACACGGGCCACTGCAGCTTGCCAGTTTCTTAAATATATTCATAGGTAGCTATGTAAAACTTAAGTACTTCTTCAGATATGTATCTATTACCTGCCAACTCAACAACTCCCATTCCCTTCATTTTCTAGGAAGAAACTCCTTTCCTAAGAAGAGGGGGGGGGGAGGGGGAGACAAAAAAAAAATCCACGCTAGTAAAGATTGCTTTTTTTCCTCTTTGGTGGCAAATGGCTCAGAGCAAGCATCCAGCCTCTGCTTTGATTTCTTAGCACAAGGAGTATCCTTTCTTAAAAACAGATAAAAGAGAACAAAAAGATGCTGTTTTCTTAAACCTATTGCTACTCCAAGCTAACAGACTCCCAGGGTGCTCACCGGAAAGAAAGAAAACCTTCACCTCGAAGAGTTAGTCTTGGCTCAGACAACATCCACATTCCAGCCTGCACTGTGACCAGAGACACCCTTCCTTGCTGAGACATTTTTTTATCCTCTCTCAGTATAACTGGTGATCTGATCTTCCAAAGCAAAGTGAAGCAAGAAACTAAACAGAAGACTGTTGTGTGTTCCACACCCTACTCATGACCTTAACCAAAGGCATGATACCCTAATGGGTCTAAAAGAAATGAGAGGGTGGAAGAAGGTTTATCTACCAGAACAAGCCTCTTGAAAACATATGCTACAGGAGGCAGGGCATACACTGTATGGGCTTAGGATAGCCCAGCCTGATATACATGAAACTATTAAACTGCAACAGTGACCAATGGGGGCCCTGCAAGGAATACGACATGCCACAGGCTATTTAATGGAAGCCCATTGTCTCACAGAGGGAAGAAACAAGAGTTCTGAAAAACAAAGATTTATAGAAAAAAAAAAATTGAAGAAAAAAAAAATGTTGACACCAGGTCACATCTGCCAAAGCTGGTGATTTTTTACGTGCTCTTTATGGGCAGCTCCCATCAGCAGCTTCTACCGCAACCTCATAAATCAGGAAGCTCTGACACCAGGGCAGGGCTGAGTATCAGCAAGCACTTAAAAGGCTAACACAGCCTGCCTCGCTCCTCAGGAGGAAGGGCGTTTTCTGCAAAGAAAGATGCCCCCATCTGAACAGAACACTGATGAACTCATACAGCTGCCTTGCCTTTGGCCTTCTAACCTCTCTGGAATGAAGAACTCTGAATGTCAACACCTCAAATGGTATCTAGCAACAGGACAAGGGGTAAAAGAGGTGAAGCTCGGACACAAAAAGTTCCATTTAAACATAAGAAAAAACTCTTTCAGTGTGAGGTGAGGGAGCTCTGGCACAGGCTGCCCAGGGTGGGTGTGGAGCCCCCTTCCTTGGAGATCTTCAAGATCTGACACGTTCCTGTGTGACCTGATCTAGGTTGACCTGCTTCTGGGGTAAAAGAGGTGAAGCTCGGACACAAAAAGTTCCATTTAAACATAAGAAAAAACTCTTTCAGTGTGAGGTGAGGGAGCTCTGGCACAGGCTGCCCAGGGTGGGTGTGGAGTCCCCTTCCTTGGAGATCTTCAAGACCCACCTGGACACGTTCCTGTGTGACCTGATCTAGGTTGACCTGCTTCTGCAGGGAGGATAGACTACAGGATCTCTAAAGTTTCCTTCCTACCCCAGCCATTCTATGATTCTATGTACACAGATGAGATTTAGCTTATCTCCTGGCAAAAGTCACATATGGTGACACAGGACTGTTTCTAGGATGTTTACCACATCATTTCTATATCTTTTTTTTTGTTTGTTTTCTTAGAAAGGCTTGAAGAGGTTGAAGAAGTGAGAATCGGAGCATCACTAATCCCTCCAGAAAGCAACTGCTCAACAAATTCCAAATACTTTATGAATAAAAATAAGGAACTAGATGGATGAGCCCAGCCTCTCCACAAATGGATTGTTTATTGAGCTTATGAGCTGGTGGCAGGAAAGGAATTTCCTACAATTGTTACCTTTCTGCTTGACAGACCACCTGGAGGAAAGTCTCAGATTGTCTTTCCTCAGCAGCACTCATGAAGGGAGCCAGGTCTGCCACTGGAGTTAGCGGGACTGCTCAACTCTGCTCCTCACATCCTTCTCCAGGGCTTCTGAGAAGACTGCTCACTTGCTTTATGTATTACAGAAGTGGAATTGAACTGGAAGAACTCCAAAGCTGAACAAGCAAAAACCAAACCTCAGTAGTCCTAAGAGGCACTACCAGGGATCTCCATCAAACTGTTAAAATAAACCACCTGCATCCCAAAAAGTCACACACTAACTCACAATGGTCTCATAAAAGAAAATAAAATGTGCATGTTCTCTTCATGCTGAGAAATAAATATACCCTAAAGATGCCAAAATCCAAAGGGCTGCCAAACAGGACATACAGAGCCAAGAAAGGGGCTGAAAATCTTTGTTGTAAGATGCTTGCAGCTGAGGAACAAAAGTGGTATTAGGTCAGAGCTTGGCTCTTGATAATCAAGGCTCACTAAAGCAGCATATAGAGCTTCCAGAGAAATGAATGTCATTTGTCATTTGGTCCCATCTCTCAAAGAAGCCTGAAGAGAAAAGGGTTTTTAAAAAGAAGCCTTCTCTCAAGCCTTGAAGCCCTCTTATTAACACCACATCACAGGTGATCCAGCTTACTTTAGAACAGGCAGGCTGAAAAGCTGTTCCCTAGCTGTGGTTTTAACAGCAGCAGCAGCAGCTTCATTAATACAATGAGTACCAATTGATAGGCAATCATAACCACCAATTGCCAGCTGCATCTCTTCATACCTGAAGCTAGCCCTGTTCTTTTGTTTCTCTGCTGAACAGGCAACTCGGGAGAGCTCTTAGCACCTGCTGGGCCTAGAAGCAAATGAAGAAGCTTTCAGGCCAACAAACTTTATATGATGGCAATAAACTGAATGTTAAGGACTCCTTAAAACTATCACCATGTGGTATACCCAGCAGGATATCATCTTACTGTCTCAGCTGTTTGTAGAAGGAAGGCAGAAATGGCAGGAGGTGTTTCTGCAGTCCTCTTCCTGCCCTCCTTCAATGGTTAAATGAGTTTTGTTTTTTAAAAAAAAGGCACAAAACCCCCAACGAAAATTTTAATTACAATTGCATTGAAGCTATATGACTACCATGTTTTTAAAAAAGCACAGGTCTGTTTTGCAATCAGACCAACAAATGGTCATGGGTGGATATTCAGCTAAACTAGCAAGCATTGCTTTTTATATTCCCCATAGAATGGTAGGATTGGAAGGGACCTTTAGAGATCATCTGGTCCAACCCCCCTGCAGAACGAGGTTCACCTAGATCAAGTCACATAGGAACATGTCCAGGAATTAATTACTAGTTTTCTCCTTGACTGCACATACTACAAAGACATTATAGACTTACTAGAAAGAGAGGAACTGTCTTTGTGATCAAAGGTGAAAGAGGAATCGTTATTTGTGTGGGCATCTCATGCATCCTTGATTCCTCAGGTTGTACCACACTACAGGAAAGGTGGTCTGCAAATCTGAGCATTACTTCTAAAAAAAAAATAAAAGGAGGATGTGAAAGCCCCTTTCTTTTACCATAAATTCTCACCCTGTTATTAGTGTAATAAACCTGAGTAAAACAAATCAACCTTCCACAACAGTTTCCAAAATTTTAACCCGAGTTACTCAAGTTCCTACATACATCACAGCTTGTCCCTTGTCTCACAACACAATGACTTTCTCAACCTGTGTGCTTAACAAGCGGTGGAGAATTCCAGATTGCCCAAGGAGAAAATTAACATCTGCTGCCTTTTTTTTTTCAATTAAACAATCATGTTTTGCTATGATTCACTGAGGAATTATGTTTTAAAACTGAATTTAAAATACTGAGCAAGGGGAATCCATCAAAATATGAAGTGGGACCTGTTCAATAGAAGGGGGTTAGTCACAACAGAGGCTCGCTCACTCGGCAGGAAAGCTGCCCCGTAATTACACCAAGTCATGACAAAAGAGAGGGGCTCTGTTCTCAGCTCTACCAAAAACTGTTGCTGAGCTAGTCACTGAAGCTTAAATTAATCTGGAACAGGCTGTGGTTGTCAGCACAAGATGACATGTTGGATACCAAAGGCTGAGAGAGCAAGACAGGCTTTTTTGGATGAACAGACCAGTAAGAAACTTCATAAATTATGACAACACTATTCTCTGATCTATTATAGGATGTGTTTTGGAGTGAATTCACATTAAGCACTCTTTTTTTAGAATCTTGTTTTAGAATCAAGAGGCAAAATCCAAACGGGTAATTTGCTGAATGAAGTTTAGAAAATGAACATTGATGATGTTTAAAATAAGCTAAAAAGTTATAGATTAACTGATACACAGAGAAAATTTGGAGAGAGTTAATAACAGAGGCTGTGAACTTCTTGGTGCTGCAAAAGAAATGCCAGGGATGACTCTTACATCTAAAGGAATGACGCCATTTTCACCCCAAGCCTATTTTCATTCATTTCTTCCTTCCCAAGTTACTACCAAAGTCTCTAGTGTTTTCTTTTTTGTTATTTGTCTCCAGATTTATCATCTCAACTACAAAAAAAAGACACATTAAACACATGGCTTTTGTAAGACACACTAGTAAATACGTTCTCAGAAACAACTTCAAGACCAAGACCCCCATTGAAAACCAGGAATGAGAGCTGGGAGCCTGAGGGCTTTCCTATCCCACTGCTGAATACAGCATGTTCTTCCCAAGTATGTTAGTAATAAGACAGAAACCCATTATCAAAATTTGTCCTCTTGAAAACAGCATGTACTCTTCCACAGTCTCTGTGCTCAGCAGGGGGGAAATATTGCATCTTGAGGCATTACCTCAATGCGAGTTTGCCATGTGCATTAGTCTTTACGATTACAGCAAATGTTTGCTACAGTTAAATCCTGTTTCATCAAGAGAATGTTAATAGTCATCCTTTATTATGAATGTTAACAAGTCAGCCATAAGGTTTTTTTTTTCTCATCTCATGGAGATAGATGGTGGTGTAAACACAGGATTCCTACCCATTGCACTGAACTCAGCAGCCTGACTGCACAGAGGGTATTGTCCCACCTTTGATACTGATCCCAAAGAAAAGTGCTTGGAAAAGCTGCAGAGAAGCATAACAAAGGCAGCATTTTTACATCCAGACAGCAACAGGATACACTTCCAGTTTAGAAATGGTTATGAAAGCAAATAGGCTACCAGAATTCATCCAGGAGCCTTCCCCTGTACAACTTGTCATAAATGCTGCTTGTTCCCTCACCTACACTGTTCTAGCACTGCTGAGGGCAGGAACAACACAGCTACCAATGGCACCAAACTACAACTGGTAAATGTTTGAACATGGCAAACAGTGCTTAAACATGGTGTTTGCTCAACCAGATATGTGTCTTGCAATCTGATCTAGGTGAACCTGCTTCTGCAGGGGGGTTGGTTTAGATGATCTCTAAAGGTCCGTTCCAACCCTACCATTCTATGATTCTATGACCTTTCCAGCAGATGACAAGTTGCCCCACTCAGTCCCAAATCAGTCATGTTTGAGAAACTATAGCAGTGATCAGCTCCTGCTGCGTTCACATAAAGAAACAGGCTCTTGCAAGGAAGCAAAACCTCCAGAAGAGACAAGACAGAGTCAGCTGGGATCATGCAACTTCTACGTGTGCAAGGTACTAGTGAAAATAAGAGCACAGGTTTATCTGTACCAGTATCCAGCAGTTATTGCAGACTGAGAACAGCTGTGTCAGCACACACACAGTCAGCTATTGCAGAGAATGAGAATCCTACCACTTCAACCCTACAAACAAAGCAGTACAACTTGTAGGAGGAGGTTAAAACCCCAGTAAAATTTAGAATCGGACTAAGAAGTGCAGGTGGAAAAGTGAAATATATCCATTAAGGACATTGTCAGAAAAAAATCCCAACTCCTTCATCTTTCCTGATATACACAGGCAATGAGGAAGGAGTTACAAGAGGCTGAAATGGCAAGATTTTAGTCATTATTATTGGAGTTTCATTAGAGCTCGTGTACTGCATTTCTTTTGCATGTAGCAATTAAAGTCAAACTTAGAGCAACCTCACTGTCTACACACAACTGGAAGAGTCATTATGCTCCCCAAGCTGAGTCTATGCAGAGGGCTGAACCATTATCCCCATTTTGTATCTCATATCTTCCTTAAAGCCAGTGGCCTTTAGGGCTTACAAAATACCAGAACTTTTGGAAACTTTACCTTTGACTGCTCTGTTGCATCCCTCCAGAGAGGCACAACCCTCAGCTCATCTTTCACACAAAGGTAACATTCCACTCAGGCTTTAGCTAACTGTTTAGTTTCTATTTTCCAAACTGTACTGGTTTTGGCCTGGGCCAGGTTTTTTTTTTCAGTAGCAGGGGGGCTAAAGGAGAGGCTTCTTTAAACAAAGAAAGTTGCCAGAAGCTTCCCCTGTAGCTGACAGGGTTAGGGCCAGTAAATTTTAAGCTGGACCCTGCACCTGACCCAGGCCTGGCCAATTAGTGATGGAATTAACGCCTCTGTGAATAACATATTTGAGCAGAAGAAGTTGTTGCGCAGCTGCAGAACTGCAGCAGCAACAGGGAGAGAGAATGTGAAAACATCTCCGCAGACACCAAGGTCAGTGGAGAAGGAGGGGGAGGAGGATGCCCAGGCACCAAGAA
>WBNH01010072.1:328112-346880 GCA_013401255.1 Urocolius indicus
GAGGTGTTTTAAGACGGTTTTATTTCTCACCTCCCTGCATTTATTGTCTCTTTAATAAATCAAACCTTTTTCTCCCTAAGTTGAGTCTGTTTTGCCCATGACGTTAATTATCGAGTGATCTTTTAGTCCTTATCTCAACTCACAAGCAGTTTGTTATATTCCTCTCTCTCTCTCCTGCCCAGCTTAGGAGGGGGAGTAAATATGACTGGGTGGATATTGGGCTAAACCACCACACAAACAAAAAAATGCTGGTTGCCACCTTCATTCCCAGATCTCACCTTGCCATCACTATTAACCTATTTGCTGCATGAGATGCAATATTATGTGGCTTTGAGCAGAGTGAGAGTCACCTCCATGAGAGTCTACCAACCAACACGGCATCGTCTTGAACGGAGCTAAGCTAACAACACCACAGTTTCAGGTTAAACACCCTCTTTCGAAAGCCATTTCCCTCTCACAAAGACACCTAAATAAACATACACCTCAGGGTCTGGTGCAGCAAACAATAAGTCTTTGTGGTTGTACAGTGGTGCACATTTTGATTCAAGGAAGTATATGTCTACAGATTAATTTTGATCCACATCCTACTGTGCTCAGTGTCTTCCTATGGCTTCTATTCAACATAAACATGTATCACCATTGAAAAGCCAGTGTTTCCAGGAAAACAATGTTTAGTTAAATTCACACAGTGACAAAAAAAATCACAATAGACTATTAAAAGTTTTAAGTCAATGGATAAACTCCGTAAGTCAGCAGCAGTGGGTTTACTCGAGTGCATGCCCAGTATCAGAAGTACTAGTCTTACTAGCAGGGAGATTAACAAATTTGTTGGATGCTTCCAGTAGAATCAAAATAGAAGGGTTTGTAGAGGACAGAGCACAGGCTCTTATCAGGGAAAAGAGATTTATGCACAGAGTTCTGTAATCTTCTCTGGGGGTTATTTCCATTGCTAGATAGTGCTGACATCCATTTTGGATAAAGCTTCTGAATGTGTCTTCTAAATGCCCCTTCCCAAAATCACCCATGGGGCAGCTGCATTACTTCAACAAGGGACTTGGGAGGCAAGAGGAGACAGTATGTTAAATACATACAGCAGACACACAGAAGGCCAAGGCAACAAGAATTTCATCCAATTCTCACATCTTGTTCGCCCCTCCCTTACATCAGATAAACCAACACAGTTCAGCCGCAAACGCCTTCTGTTGATCTTACCCAAGACCTCAGCTAAAAACTGAAGACATCAACCACTCGACCCTCTCAAGATCTTTTCTATATCCCACTCTAACCCTTGTTTATAATATTATGATTATCATCTAATTATAAACAATGGCTTGATTAAAACATACAGCTTTAGAGAAGATTTCATGTCACCTACCTTTAGTTCTTTAACTGCTGTAGCTAAAATGGGAAAGCAAGCTCCTTATAGCATTAGCACGGTTATCCAGAGGGCAAATCAAAGCAGCTATACTGAGCACTAATGTCAAATATCATCGCTCTCAAGCAGCTTCCAGAGACACTTGTCTTCTCCCACAGAGGTTAGGAGAAATCCAGGAAGCCTGGACTCACAAACTGCTTTTTATAGCAGTGGAAAACATCCCTTGAAAAATCCAAATAGTTAGAAATTCCAGCTCAAATTTCATAAACTACAGTAACACTGAACAAATCAAACATGCCACTGCTTTCTGCATTATGCCCATTATGTGTTACTGCCAACATCACACACTTAATAATGTGAAATCAAAGAAAATACTCAAGTTTAATCATTTCCTGTATTATTCACCATGTTGTATGCAAGACCTTGTGGCTTAATTACCTACATGACAAAATGACTGCAAGTGCATTAATGTTGGGTCTGAAGTAGTCATCTAAAGACGTACGGCAATGTGCTCCTATGATTTATGGCTGAGGGAAGCTGAGCTGAAGAAGAACCCCGCCTACTTGCTACATACTGGTGAAAAAACCCCTTCCTCCCCCTGCAGGAAAGTGACTAAACCATAATGCAACTGGAAAATCCCGATGACTAGGGGTGGGGGAAAAAAAAAAGAGAGGAAATGGCTTTTATATCTGGAAGCCAAACTGTTCAAAAGAATGGAGAGTCACCAATAACATGTCTGGGTCTTCTTATCAATCAGTACACAAATTTACTACACAGTCAATGCTATATCGTGAAAACTCACTTTAGTCCTGTATGTAGAATCTCAAAGAGTAGTGCAACACCGTCAATGGCTGAATTCACTGTGGAGCCCAGCGTATCCCCAGTATGACTACTCAGGGGTGTATATACCCCGCCTTCTACCCAAGCACACAAACTGGGCCAGAAGTGCTTATCTCTTGGCACAGAAGTGGCTAACTAAACACTGAGAGCAGAGCATGGGTGGAACAAAACCACAGACACCACATGATTCACTTCATCTAACTGTGACATCTAAAAGATACGTACCCAGGCTAAGCTGGTCCTTTCAGCTAGGCTAAGCCACTCTAAGACCTTTTTTTCAAGAGAAAAATAAAAAAGAAAACAGCATCTCCAGGAAGTTACTTGTTAGAGTAGGTCAAGAGGAAGACCATGAAAATGGTCAGAAGCTGGAACACTTCTCTTGTGAGGAAAGGATGAGAAAATAGGGGCTATCTGGAGATGGCTCCAAGGAGACATTATTGCACTCTTTCAATATATATAGAAGAGTTACAAGAAAGATGAAGAGAGACTTTTTAGAAGAGCCTGCAGTGACAGGACAAGGGGCAATGATTTTAAACTGAAAAGACAGTAGGTTTAGATTGGACATAAGAAAGATATTTTTTACAGTGAGGGTGGGGAAGCACTGGCACAGGTTACCCTGAGAAGCTGTCTGCCCCATCACTGGAAGTGTTTAAAGCCAGGCTGCACAGGGCTCTGAGCAACCTGGTCTAGGGGAATATGCCCCTGGCCACGGCAGGGAGGTGTGGATGAGATGAACTTTAAAGATCCCTTCTGACTCAAACTCTTCTGTGATACTATGACTGACCACATTTATATTTGGAGGAGATAAATGTATTTTTGAAAGTGCTTGTACTGATCAACAAAAGCAGCCTGACACTAAGAGACGCCACACTCAAGGTGACCAGGCTCTCCTGGACTCAGGACATGGACACAAGGGAAGGAAACCATCCAGCAGAATTCTTGCTCTCTCCTTAATCACAGCCATGGCCAAGTATCACCATCAGATTCAGCTCGCATGGCTGGAAACGTCTCATTTCTGGGTGTTCTCATTAAGCAAGAGCCACAGATTTCTGTTTGAAGGCAATATAAACTGCACCCCTGGAAATACCAGTGGAAACACTTCTATTGTTTCCAGGCCATCAAACACCAATAGCACTTAGTAGTTTACTGCTCTGGTTTCCAATTTGACTAATGTCTTTAACAAAAACACTTTCCTGAACACATACCAAATGCCACTGAACATAAATGTGCCTAAACTGCGTCTCCAAGAGAACTCTGTTTTCAAATTAACCTTGAGCATGTTCTTACCTAAAAAGGGAGGAGGAGAGGAGAAAAATAACAAAAGGAAAAGAGGAAAAGAGGAAGAAGATCTCTTCTATGTAATTTTTCTTTCTGCAAACACAGGAAGAACTAGGTGTTGGTACAGGCAGAAAGGAAGAAGGATTTACATCTCCCAGTTTCAAAACAAAGTGCTATCAGCAACAATATCAGATTATTGATGCAGAGAGAGAGGAAGTTGCAAAGCTGCTAAACATTTCAAGAAGCTGTGAGGCTTTTCACTCAGTGCTGTAGCTCAAAAAAAAAAAAAGTATTCTTTAAGTAGGATTTAGTAACTCAATAACAAAAGTCAAATAGATTAAATGCTGCATCTGTTGTTATAATTAAATTAACAAAGTACTGATAGAATCATGCATGGTTTTCCCTTGTGTACCATACCCTAGGCAAAGATGTGCTGTAGCTTGTACATATTTCCTGTGGTATAAATTAAAACACAAACCAAATTCACCCTTCCTGCAATGCTATTAAAAAAAAATCAAGGAAAATTACTCCAGGGATAAATCTGGCCCAGTGATATTTTTCAGCAAAGATATGTCTCAGAATAAATTCTACCAAAATAGGTCTGTGTGGAAACACTTGAAATATTTTCACTGGTGTTCTCAGAACACGTTTAAAAATATATTGGAACAGTTAGTTCTCAGTATTAAATAGGTACAAAATTTAAAGACGGCGTTTTAGAATAATCTGTTTCCAAATGATTAATCTGATATTCTTACAGCCTGGATTTGTGGCAGTGCTTTTGCTGTTGTTGCTCTTTTTCTTTGTTTGTTTGTTTTCAGTGGGGTTTTTGGGAAAGGATTGGGGGATGGTTTGGGTTTGGGGTTTGTTTGGGTTTTTTTTTAAATACCTAAGTAGCTGCAGTCTTTATATGCAGCTCAATTCAGGTACCAAGCAAAGCTCAGAAATTTCAGGTGTACTTGGACAGTCAGACACATACATTCAAGAAATTTCAAATTTTTACACTGAGATTACACGATCTGATGAAATACCACTATAAATAGCATCAGGTTAGGCTCTCAGCTGGCACGAGCTCAAGCCAGTCTGCTAAAATCAATTAATCTTCCTCAGCTTATCTGACTCACTCTGGGAATGTGTGCAATATTAATATTTGAGTTCTCCATGGAGTTGCATATGCAGAAGTACTGGCAAGGGCAATGGCCTCAGTTAACCTTCACACGCAGCAGTGTCATGCAGGAGACCTGTATGAACGCACCTCTAACAGTGCTCCCACAAAAGAGTATATCAACTAAAAGGATGGAATCAGCCATAAAACACTCCCAAGTTGCTGAAAGCAATTTATCTACAGAAATTTGCACAGCTAGTAACCATTGTAATTGCATTTTTGCAGAATCATAGACAACTGGACTGGACGGAGCTTCAAGAGGCCATTCATCCCTTCCCTGCCCCAGGGCAAGCTGTAGCACACCTACTCACCCCTGATGTCTCCTTCCTCTTAAAATTTGGAGCCAACAATTTCATTCTTGATCTCGGTTCAAAACGAGATGTGTTTTAAACCCAGTCGTTCATCTCATTTTAAGCTCCAGGTGCTGGTCTTTAATGCTAACATACAGAACATGAAACTGTCTGGCTAATTCCTACATGAACACAGAGCTGAGCCTTTGCTAACGTGGGGACAGCAGAAGATATAAACAGGTAGGATTGATGCTTTTTTTACAGCAAGAGTCAAACATAGCAGAAATCAAAAAAAAAAAATCTGTTCAACAGATCTCCATTGCAAGAGATATTTTTAGTACCTCTGGAGGAGGCCAAAAAGGTCATGAGAAACTCTGCAATGCTCTCATTGAGACCATCCTCTCCATGAGAGGCACTGAGAGGCAGTGGGTGTTCATACCCTCACGCTGCTGTACAAGAGGCCATTCTGTTCCCAAACAGCACTGTTGTCTCCAGCATTGCTCTGCCCAAGCCTGTTTTCCATCCCTCTGCTTTTACAAGCTTGTGACAAAGTCCCCTTGCAACAGCACAGGGGCACATAGTTCTCCTCTCCCATTGGAAAATCACAGGTTTAGAAGAGAGTCCCACAGAGCAGAAGGCTCCTGGCTCTCCTACCTCCCAGGGCACAAATCCAGAGATGGAGTCTATGGAGGGTGGAAAGGGGAGGCTGGCAGGGAAGGCCAATAAGTGTGCCATTTTGTACCTGGATGGTTCTCATCAGCACTGAACAATTCAGCAGTAACAGTGCTAATGATGGTGCTTCTGTGATAAGGTAAAGAGAGAAGGTTCAAGACATCAGAGCTTCGTCTTGGAAGAGTTTTAAATTATTAAAGCAAGGCATCAGTTCTTGTAAGAAGGCAGTACATCTTATTTCAAGAAAACAAAGCACTAATATGAACATTTTTTTTTCCCTTCCACATCTTCCAGGCATGCCATCACTAGGATCTGCTTGGAAATGTTTCCATTGCTTCTGCCACAGTCCTGTAAACAATTTTGTGCTTGTAAAGAGATGCAACTCCTCATTTGAGATTCTAAACCAGGATACACATTTCTCCTATTTTTTCCACACATATTTCTTTGCATGCAATTATTCAGACAAATTGTATGCCTCAATCTCCCGAGACTCAGTTTATTCCAATAATTGAGAGGGCTTTTTTCTTCTCTGATGCTCTGTTTTTCATGGCAGGGTTATTTTTTATGTGTGTGATCCTTTTTCAATTATGCAAAACCCAAGGCAAAAGTGTAATAAAAATGCAGCTACTCCATTGCTTATTTTTGTGGTCTGACATTTTCATTTCATGTCATAATGAGTCTAATCAATCTATCCTGTGTTACACACCTATCACATTCCTAACCAGTAGCAATTAGAAATGGATATCTGATTCCTTTCTTCCAGAACTGTATGAAAAGCAATGTCACTTTTCACAAAAGGATTTCAGACTACAAAGAGCAACACACAAAACAGTAAGTGTTTTAATTTTACAACACTCTTCATGCAGTTCTCAAATCAAAAGCAACAACGTTAAATTCTATTATTAGCCCTCACTCTGAAGAAAGGCATTAATGAGATGGAGCCCTGCAAAGTGTTGTCTTTGAAGCCATAACACATAAAACAATTTGGCCTTCAGGACTAAAAATCCTCAGTAAATTACATAATCACCAAGAAAAGGCTGAAAGTACTGAACAAGGAGCATCTGTAGTGGCTCTGTTTCTTTCTGTACAAGTGACAGGCAGAGTATCTCTTGGGTGACAAATGTGAGAGTCTTCCCATGACCCATAATAAAGATGTGTTACCAGTCGTGGTCAGAGCTGCGCTGGCAGCTTTCCATCCTAGGGCTCGAATTCTCACAGCTGCCCATGCACAATACTTTTCTGCTCTCCTCTGACACATTTGCTGAGAGGCAACAAGCACAGTTGTCTCCATGAAGCAGGAAGTGTCCTGCACCAGTTCATGCCCTCCTGAACACCCAACTAGTCTCATTTGGCAGCTGCAATAAAAACAACTGGTCCACTTCAGCAAGGAAAAGCCAGTTGCTGCAACAGCCACCACTGTCTCAGCTGATGGAAGTGGGAAATACTGATGTTTCCTCATGTTGCTACATAAGTCCTGGCTGTAATTTCACTTGGAAGCTCGTCCTGGTCAGTCAAGTTTGTTCACTTGGTGCATCACGCGCTTGGTCTTTGACAAAGTTCAAATGGGGAAAAAAGGATGTAGAAGCTGGAGTAATGCTGAGGTCTTCTTTAACTATGGCTTCTGTACTTGCATCTCTAGAAGTGGCTCTATCACATCCAGAGTATGTTGGCTTACCACCTCTGAAGTCAGAGAGTTGTCTCGGTGTCAACCCCCAGTGCTGTCCATCACTATCGTGTGCTGTGAAATACAGACTGCGACCACAGCAAAGAGGGACACAGAGTCCCAAAAACTCAGTGATTCAGCCTCAGGTCTCAACCATCTACTCAGATGTCACATCTATTTCATTGAAACACCTGCCTGTTCTGCATCTGTGTTAACAGGGAGAAACAAAATCTGAGTCTTGCAGATGTGCAAAGCTCAGACAACAATAAAACAGGTCACCAACCAGATAAACTGTCAGGCTGTATTCACTGTGAAAGAGTGCCTGAACTTGAATATTGCAAATCTGTCTCATGAAAAGTGAGTTACCAATGAGAGATCCAGGATATTTGTATACAAACACCCTGAAGCTGAACCCCACATAGCATATACAGGTGCAATAATTTCACAGTTATTAGCTTGCACGTTACCTGAATTTTGGACAAAATGCCCATGGCCAGCTGTCCCAGGGATTTCCAGGGGCGAATTACAGAAGTCTAACAGCTCACCAGCTGCTAAAACCTATGTTCAATAAAAGGCTGAAAAAAGGCCTCTTAACTGATCTCTTAATAGGTCCTGACTTGCCATTGAACAAAGGAACAAGATACTGATAATTCAAGGAAAATCCTTTATCCAAGTGATGCCTTGAGGTTCAGTCCCTCCAAGAGGGACAGCAATTACAAAGCCTTCAGTAGTGAACCATTAACCTCAGAGTCACCAAAATCCTCATGTTTCATTTTTTTTTCATACTCCTCTAAATCTTTTATACAATCTGTATATCAGCAAGTGTGGGTGACTGGTTTTAATTTCATATAGCAAACCCTAATAGTTAAAAGAGAAATAAAGAAACAATTGCACATTTTAAATACTGATGGCTATCCCCTTCCGATACTTCCATGTACCTTCCAAATGCCCAGTAAATCCAAACCCAGAGATAAATACAAACTGTGAGCCAGATCTTTCAGCAGGTACAAGTCAACATGGTTCAAACTATTCTCCATACATAGTTGTGCTGCCAAATACTTGATGAAAAGAACTGAGTGGATGTCAGCAAATGCTTCATGTAAAAGAGACAAGAGGACCTTTGTCAGACAATTAAGACTCAGTATGAGAACTGTATCATATGGTTTGAAAGAAATCTGCACTACAAACACATGTGCAGGCCTGAAAAGAGGGGTAAAAGGCATGAGAAACATCAGCTGAGACCTGCTCCTTATAAGGCAGGAGATTCGACAGCAAGGGATACTATTATCAAGTGTATCCAGACAACTGGTTTTACAGGAACTGGTAGGGTTGCTGCTCCAAAGCAGGAGGACTATTCCTTGCATTTTCTTGGGTATGTCTTTGAGCTGTACTGCTAAACTGCTTTGCTGATGCAGCAGTGACAAGCAGCAACTTTTTTTCATACGGGACCAGAGTACTTTCAGGCTGAATAAGTGCCTGGTCAAAACTGCACATGGTTGACATAGCACACTGAAATACAACTGTACTGATGCCAGAGGTGCCTGGAAAACTGTAACATCATTTTTGAGGACACAGCTCAGCAGGTATACATCAGCAGGAACCACATTCAGTGCTAGTTATTTTGTCATGAGGACAGACAAAGAAGGAAGCAGTCAGTAAGAGTCAGGAAGAGACAGAAACCTCTGCAGCGAGGAGAGCAGCAAATGACTCATACTGTAAGATGCACGCAAGACTAGTCCATGCTAGTCGGAGCTGGGTATTACAGATAATAACTCCAACAGCCTGCATTATACAGATACCAGGTTTGCAGCCTACACGTCTACCAGTTTTCTTGATAGATGCTGAAAAACAGTAATAATTCCATTTCCTGCTTCAATCTTCTCTTACACATTTTCATCTGGGCCAAAAGATATGATTTTTATTTTCCTGGAAGTGGAACAAAATTCCTGATTGAAACTTAAAAATTAAAATTAAAAGAAAAAAAAAATGCAAAAAATTGATGTTCACCAATTGAAACAAATTTCCAAAGCAGTGATTCAATGTGTAATTTTACATATACACAAAGACATGGGTTTTATAGATTCATAGAATCACATATTAAACTAATGCTACCTAGAACAAAAGATGTGCTCAGCTTTCCTTTCAAAAGCTCATAATGAAAGTAGGTATCTAATAAACAGAGGCAACTGTAGTTTGATGCTATACAACAATTTCAATCTAACACGAAATCTTACTGGCACTGGGGCAGAAGCCCTTTTCTTTTTCAAAGAAAGCTACCAGACTCTGCCTGGTGTGAATATGTAATGTTTTGAGAGAAACTAGAGAATTTAACATTTAGCAGTTCAGAGAATCATAGAATGGGAGGGGTTGGAAGAGACCTTTAGAGATCATCTAGTCCAACCACCTTGCAGAAGCAGGTTCACCTAGATCAGGTCACATAGGAACATGTCCAGGCAGGTCTTGAAGACCTCCAAGGAAGGAGCCTCCAGAACCCCTCTGGGCAGCCTGTGCCAGGGCTCCTTCAGCCTCACAAGTAAAATAGTTTTTCCTTATGTTTAAGTGGAACTTTTTGTGTTCCAGCTTCATCCCATTACCCCTTGTCCTGTTGCTAGATACCATTGAAAAAAAGGATGTCCCAACCTCCTGACAGCCACCACTCAGATATTTGTAAATGTTAATCAGATCTCCCCTCAGTCTCTTCTTCTCCAGACTAAACAGCCCCAGTTCCTGCAGCCTTTCCTCATATGAAAGATGTTCCAGTCCCCTGATCATCTTGGTGGCCCTGTGCTGGACTCTCTCCAGAAGCTCCCTGTCCCTCTTGAGCTAAGGAGCCCAGAACTGGACACAGGACTCCAGATGAGGCCTCAGCAGGGCAGAGTAGAGGGGGAGCAGAACCTCCCTTGACCTGTTGGCCACACTCTTCTTGATGCATCCCAGGATGCCATTGTCCTTCTTGGCCACGAGGGCACGTTGCTGGCTCATTATTCCATCAGCAGCACACGTTTTTTCCTTAAACACTTTGTTTTAAATTAGGGATAAGCAACTTGTAAGACTGCTCACAGAATCTCCAATCCCTCAGGCAGAGCAAAAAAAAAACTTTATCAGAAAAGCTGTAGACAAAGGGGATTACCAGCCTGGCCTGCAAGTGAGAACAGCCTGTTAAAAACAAGGCAGAATCTCATTCCCATGTGGAAAACTTTAAAATTACTAAATATAACATCTCACATTCTGCCCCCCTTCCCCTTTATTTCATTGACAGTAATAAATATTCACTCATCTCTGCTTGTTTCATTAGATAACAACAGGTAGCAGATCCAAAGGGACATTCTTGTTCAAAATTTGGGATTTGAGCACTCTCTCACCCTCTCCCAGAGGGAAACTACAATGCTGAGAACACAGGGAAACAGGCAGGCATGTGCAGGGGAAAGAGGAGTAGGAAATACCCACATGTGGCTCTCAGACACATCTTCTTCATCAGCCTCAAAACACCCAAAAGGAAGCCAAAATTCCCACACAATCTGAACCGGGAAGGAAGGAGGGAAAGAGTCAAGTATTAGGATGTTCCAATTTGAAAGCATCATTAAGAATGACAATTCTGAGCTAATTACATTGGGAGAGGAACAAAAATCAAGCCCAAGATGATCAGTTTGATGTGGCATCTAGATGGCAAGAGAGAAGTATTTATTCTACCACACTGAAATATTTTATATTCACAGTCGTTGCCACAGTGTTGAATAAAGTGAAAGAAAGTGTTGCTGCTTCTTCCTTGTATAGTTCTCTGCTACGGCACCCTCTGCCATCCAAATTCCCACTCCCTCTCACACCTTTATAATATGTCAATGCAGTGACTTTCTAGGAATTTGGGCCAAGTTCAAGAATCCCCATCTGCTCCTATTGCAGAGGAATGAGATCAGACTGTAAATGCATGGCAGACTCCTAGCAAAGAGCCAAGCGAGCACAATTTGGACACATATGAAAGTCAGTCCCAGTTTTCTTCATTCAAATTAAAAACTTAAGACTCTCCTCTGCCTTGCTGTAATGAAGCATTCATACATTCAGTTCATCATCCATTTAGGTTAAGTGCATGTATAGGCAAGCACTCTCAAGACACTTCATTAATCTACATTTATCTTAAAGATGTTTAGAATTGTAGACCTGCATACACAAGATGAGTTTTTCAAGACTTCAAAGCAATTAGGTCTTGAGAAAAGTGGCTTTGGTAGCACATGTTCTCACAGTTATTTAAATAGACTCAAATCAAATATGTGTTTAAATCAGCAAAAGATTTCTCATTAGGCACAGGCCTTTTTTTTTTCTTTTTCTGGTTTTAAGAGCTTTTTTTTGAACTGCTTTGCACTCTGTCCTCAGGAGCACGTGCTTATGCAGGAAGGCAGCTGCAGCACGGTGCCTCTTGACAAACCATAAATACACATTTCCCCCCCAGTTCACAAATGAAGTCGAGACTACTTTGTCATTAGTGTTGGTAGAGCTATGGAAATATGTCTACTAAAGACGTGCTTCATATCAAACATCAGTCCTTCAAGTGTCTCACAGGAACGAATGGCAGAACAGAGCCAACAACTAATGAGCAGAGCAGCTCACCGACTCAGATCATGTGCTGAGCAAACCCAGGTCAGCAACTCCCCAGCTGCTTAGAAGGAAGAACACAGACTACAGAAAGGTCCCAACACTAGTGAACAACACCAGAATATGCCACAGCGCTTGGGCAACTCACATTCACTTGCTGACGTCTTCTGAAGTGCATCAATCTAGAGTTACCTCTCCCCACCTGACTGGTTATCATGGTAGCTCAGGACTAAAGTTAGAAGCAAAAGTCTGCAGCTGTCCACCAAACACTTCAAACTTTCTTATTTGGTAAGATTAAAAACCCCACAACCCATAAATACAGCTTTTGCCCAAAACTATATGAGAACTTAGGTAGAACTGGAAACTAAAGGTTGATCACACAAATCCCTGTTGAGCCCTGTAACATCAGCCCTTCTGTGTTTGACCATCTACTTCACTTCTAGATGCAATTTAAAATCCTGCCTAGTCAAACTTTAACCAGAAGACTCTTGAATTTCCATCATTGCAAAAAAAGACAACTCTAACCCTGGCAGAAAATACTAGACTTCCTTATAATCCCAAGTGTCTCTTCAGCTTATATCTATTCCATAAATGGACTTAAAAGGACAATAAGTAGCTCATTTCTTGGCCAAGTCCATTGCTTGGCCACAAATGTGGTCAAGAAGAAACAAAGTGCTTGCATTCTGAATATGGTTAAAGCCTGAAGTCTGCTGTTTTAAATTATACAGATATCTATGTACATACACATGTACACTTACACATACATATAGTCCTTCTTAATAATCAGAACAGATCTTGATGAATCTATTTGATTTTTTTATAGTGATTCTTGTGAAAAGCAATCTGCCAATGTGCAAATTATTAAGAAAATAGGTGAAAAAACAAAGTCTGATTGGCAGGCTAAAGTTGTAAGCTGAATAAGTCATGAGCCTGTTTAACATTAATGCCAGATCCCCTCTCACTCTAAAAATCTGACATGCCATTTGCTTTAATAGCTCTAAATCAACCATTCATTTACTTTACATTAGAAGTAGGAAATTAGAAATTAATACAGATGATTTAGAACTGAAGTCATGCAAACACAGCACTTCTTTTTTAACAGACTTTCAGTTTGGAAGTCAATATTACTGCATGCTGATGAATTGCTACAACAGTCCACATGGGTAGCATTAGAAGCCTGTCAATATAACTATTAAGATTTCATTTACTAATTATAACAGAGTTGTTTATCTCAAAGCTTTCCTTTCTGCTAATTGAATACCACAGACTGCCTCCAACTATTACGTGTTTAGATCTGAATGTACAAGCAAGGAATGATTATCTTATGGACCAAGGGGAATTAGTTTCAGAGACCAAGAAAAGGGAAGTTTTTAAATGGGTGCAGAAAAAAAGGAGAAGATAATGCTTCATCCTAGTCAAAAAGTCACTGCAACTTGGATTAACTAAGAACTCAAAAAACTTAAGTCCAGAAAGTAAAAATGAAAGTTCAAGTAAGGTCAGATATTCCATTCATTTTCTCTTGCATTTTTGTGAAGCACATGGTCCAAAGTCACAGAAAAGTCTATTATAAGTCACAAATATGCCACCAGTAGAGATCCAACAGTTTCCTTTCCAAAACTAGAGACAATTACCAGCAAAACAAAAGACATCATCCGGCACCAAGCTGACTAAAATGAGCCAGAGCTCTTCTTTGGCAAATATTTAACAGAAATGCCAGTACAGAGGAGCAGTTCTGCAGCCAGTGCCTGTGGCTGGCACGGCTCCCACTGCACGGCAGTGATGGACTCTGGCGCAACAACCTCACAGGAGCTCGTAGCCTTGCTCACATTTGTGTCCCCTACTCTAGGTCAACGCCAACAGCTTCACAGTCCTTACCTACTGAGAAGTGCTACCCCGCTCTAGCTTCAACCTTCCCCATGTTCCCACAGTACAAAGGACATGCTTCTTATTCCAAGCACCTTAAACTCCATCTAAGCCCATTTTAATCATGGACAAGGAGGCTTTCTTCCCTCTCGATATTTTTAGTGAGCGTAACATTAGAAGAGGCTGATTTTTTTTTCCATTCTGAATCTTGACAAAACATTTTTCTGCTGCTGCTTTGTAACAGGGCTACTGCACAGCATCATTACTGGAAAAAGGTTTATAATGGAAATGGTGATGTAACCTTCAATACAGCAACGAGCTGCATGAAAAACCCTGTCATGCTTCTGGAAAGAAATCACCTTTAAGACCTACCAGGCTCTGTCATCATTACAAAATGCATGCACTAGTGCTGTGTGCTCTCAAAAAGCTTCATTACATGGGGCTGGGCTCAGCGGTGACAAACTGCAGTTGTCCTGAGCTGGTACAGTACACAGGCTCATTGCTGCCAGCAGCTGTGACCAGCTCCACACTAACAAGGATAAGGAAGATAAACACCTGAACTAACTTAGAACCTAGTTCTGGGATGATGAGAAAAATAAGGGAGCACAACCAATGTGAAGAGAAGTCAATGCTGGAGGGTTATTCTCACTAGCTGTGTATATGTGCTTAGTTATTCTTTGCCTAGCATTAACGCTCACTTCTCCAAACCAGTGACTCCATCATTCTCCTCATCCTTTGTTGTTATCAAACTAGCCCTCCTCTGGGGAAGGCTTATCAGCTTCACTGAACACTGGCCACCGTGCTTCACATAAAATTTGGAAATTTGGAAAATTGAAACAGTAAATCATCGCTACCCCGTGCACACAGGAGACAGGTCCAGCCGTGTAACAATGAGACAATGCTATTTTATTAAACCAGTAAAAGAACACTGAAGAGAAGTGAACAAGACATGGCCTTGGTGAACATCTGAAAAATAATAACCCTGATGAGGACTGCTATTACAAAGATAAAAGATCTCCAAGAATTTAATACAGGGTAGGTTTTATTATTAAAACCATACTTGTACCTAAAGCACTCTGGATTATTTAAGATTTATATAAGCAAGAGCCAGGAGACCTCGTCTCATCAGGAATTTGTTCTAATAGCCTCCGACTCAGAGGCCAACAATTTATTTTGTGTTCACAGAGTATGTGCAACATACCATAAAACAAAACAATAAAAAGAGGTAAAAGGAAAAAGCTGATATGGCAAGAGGCAGAAGGGAGTGGGGGGATGTTTTAAAGAGAAACTATCTGCATGAGCAGTTCTGAAATTATAACTCCCAACTTCCCTATCCCATTACTGCACGTGCTGTAGATGAAACAAAGCAATGGAGAATAACAGGGCCAGGTTGCCTCTTTTGCAAAGAAAACTCCACCATCGTGGAAAGCTAATAAAGAGAAAAAAAAGCAACAGGCAAGGCAAAGAAAGCACAGAATGAAAAATAACAGCATTGATTCAAGTAGTTCATTTTTTATTCATGCTAGTCTTTCTAGTGGATATTACAGAAGCATTTTACGTTTAATAGGTGCCATCACTGTGCAAATGTTTTCTGTAGTAAAAAATAATTCATTCCTAAGTACAGAAAAAACCCTCTTTACCAAGACATCAAGTGGCTTCATTACCCCATACAAAGTCTGCACAGAAGGATGTATGTGAGAAACAGCACAAGTTCTTCACACAAATGTCATCACAGCACACAGCCATATGCTGAATCCAAGGGCCAAAATGAAGTGTGGACCACATGAAAGAGAAGAAAACTTACCCTTGGTGAAAGACCTTTGATGTTGAAACAATTTAATAGAAGGTGAGAGCTATAGAAGCTGAAATAGTCTGTTGTTTTAAATTGCAAAGCAAATTAAAACATGTTTTTATTTGATAACCCTGGTTAATTTGTCCGTGATCCTTGACTTCCCAGAGAAGGCATTGTGTATTATTGACTGCCCTTCAAAAGGCTTCAAAGGAAAAACCTCAGTTGGGTACACAAGTCCTAGTCTGACCGCCTTACAGAAAGAGAAACTAATTGCTTCCAACTTCTCTCCCTTCCTCCTCCTGCTTCTGGTTTAAATACTTAGGTTTTGATTATTTTTCCCCAACTCAGTCCGTTCCACATACTTTAACTATAAAACTCTAATTCAGCAAACAGATTAAATTCCATTGTTTAAACTACAAATTTTAATCCATAATTAATATGCAAACCTCTGGTGATTCTCCTCTTGCATTAATTGCTCTCTTGCTTTCCCAGTCTCCATGATAGAGAACATTGTTCATCGGTAGTTTACTTCTTAATCTCATTAGCAGTCTCTTCTTCCTTCTTCCATCAGTCAGGTTTTGTATTTAGATAGAAATGTCTTCAGATCCTGCCTGGCAACAATTACAGCAATCACATCCAGTTGGAACTGAAAATGCAATTTAATCTACTGTCATTGTGTTGATATCAAATATTCAGATTCATATTAAAGGTGGTGGTGGGGAAATTGTTACAGCTTTGGAAGGATGTAATGTACTTGATACCTGTTTCCTTTATTTACTGAGCAAATATGCAAAGCAGCACATGTTTTCCTCCAGCGAGCCAGAAAGCCACGTGAGAGGGTCAGAGTGACTGAAACAGGAGCCTGTGGAGAAGCAGGTCGCTTTCCCACCCTTGCATTTTGTGCATGGGCTGCAGGACGCTGGCTTCAGGTGACATAGGAAAGCACAAACTCAAGGAAACTTCCCTTAGACATGCCATCCTCTATGCTAACTTTTGCATGGCTGCCCTTGGTTGGGCAGATGAGTATCAAATGACTACAAGTTTTCTATGTCAGGGGAGCCAGGTAGCAGACTATTAATGAAGTCTTCCACGTGGCACTCCAAAAAAATGATTAGTGGAAAGAGGCACTGGGAAAGGATCATGAGCCTTCTTTCAGAAACCAGAGCCTCACTGGTGCCCTTGACCTATATTCTCTAACTCAAGTGTTGAAGGACTAGGCAAAACATACATAACTGACTAGTCCCTATCAGCTGAATGTACAACCATCCTATGCTGGTGAGAACAAGTCATCCCCTCTCAGGTACTACATCACCAGCCACAGTCAAAGTTTTAAATGACTGACATAACCCTCACCTTTGAAGTCTAATCAAAAGAGTTTTAAGATTTATTTCTCACGACTAATTCCCTTCACTCAGGCATCTATGAGGTTTAGGAAAGAAATCATATCCACCTTCAACTTTGAAACTCGTTCAGGCTTTCTGGTTCAGTCCTTCCTTAAAAAAAAACACAAAGTTTCTTCATGATCTGCACATATAAGCATCTTCCTGAATAGCCAGGGGCAACTTCTGTGTATCAAAACCTGTGAGTTTCAGTGCTTTACTTTACTGCTTTCAGAGCAAAGAACACACAGGCTTCAAAATAATCCCATGCCTCCATTTATCGCTTCAGCTAAAAGGGATTCAACGAGTCACATCAGAGGAGAAAACACTGGTGTTGATTTGTATTCTAGAAATGAGCAGATGCTAAGAATTAAAATTATTTAAGCAAAAGTCTCAATTGTTAAATATTTGTAGTATTTTCTGTGTTTCAGTTATTTTCTGCAGAAGGGTTGCTGTAACATGAGCCTTTTGTTTGGTGAAGAGACAGATAAGTTACACCACTAATTGGTCACACATAACACACACTTATTCAAATTCTTTATTGCACACAGAAAATGACTCAGTTCTAACGTTCTAAGTGAACACACATTTTCAGCTGTTATCAAGGTTGCATTAAGAGATGTAAGTGAAAGCAGGGTAAGTTCACAAAACCATCAAAGCAAAACTGATTTTATTCACTTAGATAAAAATCCCCTGAAGGAGGCACGGCACAAAGTGGAACTGACATTTTGTTTATAGATCAAATTTCTGAAATTCATTATTATCTACAGTTAGCAATTTGATTAATTTTGGTCTTGATTCCAGATTTTAGAATTAGTGATTCATCGTTGTCTATCTTAAATTGCATTCCTAACTATTCACCATTTCCTCAACTTTGGAATAACTGTTTATTGATTTGAAATGACTAGTAACTTAATTCATTAAATGAAAACCAAGAAAATATCTCTGAATTTGACAGAAAGACTAGTGGAAATTTTTCTTTGATTCTCAAAAAAAAAACCTGGTTCTAACCTCCTAATCAGTAAATGACAACAAGACACAAATGTTGGGGGCAAGGAGGAAGCCTCAAAGTGCTTAGATAAAGAGTGGCAGGGAAGGTTAAGTTAGACTGACAATTTCATTATGGATAAGCTACACATTTATTTTAAACTTATTTGTAAATAAGGTTCCCCCCCCCATTATTTTTATGTATTTCTCATCCAGTTTAAATTAACGTTTCAACCTACACAATTCTGAAGACATACCTCCATTCAACAAAACACTTAAAAGATGATCTCAAAGCAGAACACCAAAGTCATGGGACACTCCATCCTAAACCAGGTCTTTGCCAATCATGAGTTTACAGTTAGTGTTTAAGTCTTATATTCCCAATAGAGAATCTAACAAACACCCCTCTGACCTTATCTTGGACATAACTCGGTCCTGTATCACAACATAGGTAGGATGTTTGTACAGTAAGACGAAGGCAGAAATGTAGTGGACGCTTCCATAGCTCATGGACCTACCACATAAACAGCAGAGCAGTGAAGATGACAGCAGAGCTGCTTTACCACACACCAAGCACTCAGAGCAAGAGCAGATTCATGTGCGACTTACATCCAGCAGAAATTCCTCAGGCACTGCTCACCTGTGTTATTCTTCCCTGCAGAAGCAGAAAACGACTCTTTGAGAGACATACTGCCCCAAGAGCTAAAGGTTTTCCTTTTCTTCCTGCAACAGTCCAGCTACCTGCATTTGGGTGACGGCCACTGTTGAGCAGAGGATGGTCTCTCTTTCCTTTCTGCCTTCTGTCTTCCCCTTTACTGGCAACAACAGAAACCACCTGGCTACTAGATCAGATAGCAGAAGCTGTCCTAATCACCACACA
>WBNH01010072.1:348236-395624 GCA_013401255.1 Urocolius indicus
GTTTCAACCTACACAATTCTGAAGACATACCTCCATTCAACAAAACACTTAAAAGATGATCTCAAAGCAGAACACCAAAGTCATGGGACACTCCATCCTAAACCAGGTCTTTGCCAATCATGAGTTTACAGTTAGTGTTTAAGTCTTATATTCCCGATAGAGAATCTAACAAACACCCCTCTGACCTTATCTTGGACATAACTCGGTCCTGTATCACAACATAGGTAGGATGCTTGTACAGTAAGACGAAGGCAGAAATGTAGTGGACGCTTCCATAGCTCATGGACCTACCACATAAACAGCAGAGCAGTGAAGATGACAGCAGAGCTGCTTTACCACACACCAAGCACTCAGAGCAAGAGCAGATTCATGTGCGACTTACATCCAGCAGAAATTCCTCAGGCACTGCTCACCTGTGTTATTCTTCCCTGCAGAAGCAGAAAACGACTCTTTGAGAGACATACTGCCCCAAGAGCTAAAGGTTTTCCTTTTCTTCCTGCAACAGTCCAGCTACCTGCATTTGGGTGACGGCCACTGTTGAGCAGAGGATGGTCTCTCTTTCCTTTCTGCCTTCTGTCTTCCCCTTTACTGGCAACAACAGAAACCACCTGGCTACTAGATCAGATAGCAGAAGCTGTCCTAATCACCACACAGCAGCTGCCACCTGCTTTCCCACTCTCCCCTGTCCTTTGCCACCTCCCCAGCCCTGCTCTGGGAAGCTGGCACAGGATTCAGGAATTGCACAGAGGATGAGGGGCAGGCAGCTCCAGCTTTGGAGGTTTCAGTGTCTGCAGCTGTCCCACACAGAGAGGTGGAACCACCTTCTCATCTCAGCCTGTGTTGGTTCCAAAATACAAAGCAAACACGGGACTGTGTGCTGTTGTGTACACATCAGAATAAAAGGAGGCAAAGATGGTCAAAAGGATACTGCTGCATAAGAGACTGTAGGAGCTTTTGATGTAAATTCAGAAGTTCCAATAGGACACACCAGAGCTTGTGAAGCTCAGCAGATGGACAGCCAAGGCTGGCATGGTATGATGAGAGCAAGGATAACAGTACTGTAACAGAGAAACCTGAACTGCTTTAATTGGGTCCCTCTCTTATAAAATAGTTATAAAAAGAAATATGAGATTACAGGACCAGCTGAAACTGCCGTGCTAATAAAACACAGGAAACCATTGATCTCAGAGTCATTTACTGAATGCTTACAGAGGGCTGAGTCTGTAGGGCTAAAGCATTTCATTCTTTCTCATTACCTTTTTGTTTTGGTTTTTTTTTTTTTTAAACGTGCACAGTTCCTTGTAAAAGTCAAACACAGCAACTAGACAGAAGCCATACCCCAACGATTCTATCACGGGCTCACTGGAATTCTGAAAGCAGGAGATAGAAAAGCTTTTCCTGCACAAATGCAAGGCTGACCATTTTAAAAAGCTTTTTACAGCCTGCCAAGTCAGACAGCATCACACCATCTCAGAAAGAAGAACAAGGGTAACAATGAGTTCAGAGACACAACTCAAAAGCATACAAAATTTGGGGTTTTTTTTCTTCACATGAATGACTGTGCAACTGAGGTCCCTTTAAACTTAAGCATCGCTAACAGATTAGCCAGCAGCACAGAAAGCCAAAAAGCAAAACAAAAATACAAAAGGAGAGATGGAATTTATTTAAGGTCTACAATAGATCCTGGCACATCTCTGCCTCAGGAAAACAAAAACCACAGAAAAATTGAAGAGACGCTGTAGGATTTTGTAAATATGGGTTGATGCTCACACACACCAGTTCCATGTGGCTGCAAAAATGTACTGTCTCATGAGGTCTCATGCATACACCCTACGTTATAAATTTCTGCAAGCTTTTGCCAGAACCGGTCAGAAGCTTTCCTTTATTTCCACAGCTGCTGAGAAGTGTTAACACATCCAGACTTTATCATATCCAAATTGTTCTGCTTTTTTTTTTAAGTGATCCACACACTCTATTTCAAGCTTGAGCTGCAATGGATGTTTAACTCATTTCACAGACTTTATACTCCCTTTATGAAAAAGTCAAATTGTTTGGCTAAGAAGCAGTGTCTTTTTACCCCAAGACCTACTCCAGTGGCAGTTAAGTAAATAATACGAAACAAAAACAGGGAAAGGAACCAAAGTGTTTTGTAACTAACACAGGAGAAGCTTTTGGTTTGTTTTCGTAAAGTTCAAACAGAAGAAGTTTTATGACTCAAGTAAAACGAATGAAAAGGGTTTGGAGCAGGAAGGTTTCCATTAAACAGATCTGAACTGGTTCAAGAGTAATTTGAGCTCTGTATGAGCTCACTTTTTGCTGTGCCACAGTCAGCAGCAAAGCAAAAACTTCATGAAACACAGGAGGAAGCTGATGACAGATGAGAGGGCAAGAGGCAATCCACGGGCCATCTCTGAAATAATTACTGTGCTATATTACAGCCTGCCATGAGAAAGCCTTTTCCACGTTTTTAAGGCTGCAAACATGAACAGAACTTAAAAAGAAATTTTACTCAGTGCTGAACCAGGAAATGAAAAAAATGGGCTGGAAGAAAATGATGGATTTTCCTGTGGCCCAAGGAGCAGCTCTGGGAAGTTCCAGCTCCAAACAGAGAATCCCACTTGATGGTTGCCAGGACTTTCTATGTGTAGGGAGCAGGGATTCAAGATGATGTTTCCTTTTCCCCACCCTTTGCTAGCTGTCACAAGAGGCTGCTATCAGCTGCAGTAAACCTTCCTCTGGGACACAGAGAAGCTGTAAGCCAGCTCAGGACAGCTAACGTGCAGCTAACTGCTTCAGGGGTCTGGGACAGGCTTAGGGAGTCATCTTCCACCTGCACTTCTTAGAAGCCAGTTCTAATTCACACAAAAATAATTTTTTTGGTAGTGAAAAGCAGCTACTAAAAATACAATCTTGCAAAAACGGTGCCAACGCAAAGCTGAGCCGGGACACACTCTGACAGTGTCTGTGATTTATGGGAAATGGCTAGCTGAGGGATGTGGGGAATGCTGCCTGGAATTGATCCTTGTCTGTCAGCACCCAGATTGTGCAGGGGCAACCAGAGTTCAGTGCCAGCAGTTCCTGCAGCAGGTGACGCTTTGGAAAGAGGGTCCCACAATCCCCCAGCACGAGCCCACAGGAGGATGTCCTGAGGAGAGCCAACCCAAGCCTGCAGCTGATGAGAGTGCCAGCTCCCACCTGCTGTCAGGCCCACACTGAAAGCCCAGTGTGGATGCTTCCCCTGCACTCTTTCATCATGCAGTATGGGACAGTGCTCAGGGACCCCCACAGCTCTGGCTCTAGCAGCAGGACTCTGGAAGGTCACAGTAACATGTGGTCTGCATGATGACGATCTCAGGCAGCACAGCAAGTCTCCTTCCTGACAGCTTAATGTTTCACTCACAGATCTGAGTGTAATCAGCTCAGTGTTAGGAGCTGCACTTAAAACTCATTGGCTGAGCCTGAAGATTAGAGATAAAAAACAGAAGATTCAGGAAGAAAAAGTGAAGCTTGGCAGTCAGAGTTGTTTCCTTCCTCATTACTCATCACTGTAACTGTACCTGAAGGACAACCATTCACAGGCAGCACTGACAGTGGTTCAATCCCTTCTGGAGAGATGGGCAGGCTATTACCAATATCCAAGAGGAAAAGCTGAGAACTACTTTGCATAGGTTTGGAGTTGAGAGATTCATTCCTCCAGGGGGGAGGCAAGATGAGCCACTGTCTGTGTTGGCAGACCAGATGCCCAATACCTGCTCAGACAGTTTAAATCCAGACTTACTGGCTTCAGAAGCACCTGCAGGAAGGCCTCGCATCAATAGGAACCAGATTAATGCTATGAGGGAGGCACGACACAGGCTTTGACAGACAGGAATGTTCCTCTCCAAGGAATTCTGCAGGTGACATCCTGCATATTGCAGTAATTTGAGACGAGGGGCAGGCGTTACAAGCAAAGCCAACAGGACTCCTGTTGCAGGATCCATGCTCTGTATAACACAGATTGCCGTGATGATGGTGAGTCTTGAGGACACCAGTGCAAACACACAAATGTAGGAAATTATGTAACCTGAATAACCACAATTTCTTTGCATATAGAAACTTGATAACCATTTTTTCTTCAGCTTACCTGTGGCGTGGAAATGTAAATGGAAACAAATAGAAACATAAGTGGTTTCGATAACAAGTAATAATGACTTAGGAGAGTCTCTCTGATTTTTCTTTCTTACACGGGTGAGAAGTCAGACGGAGCATTTCGTTAATCAAAGCTTTATTGATAATAGTATGTGGTACATTTTTTTACATCCTTCTTTTCTTTCCCCCTTATAGAATGTGGTCCTTGGCCTTTCTTTTCCATACAATAACAAAAAAAAAAAAAAAAAAAGAAAAAAGATACTCCGCAACTTCCTGCAAAATCCAAATAAAAATCTACTGCCCAAATCAATCAATCAAAACTGAATTCATCATTCAATATCCTCCTAGAAACACTGACATGCAGATGAAATGGGAAAGAACCTTGCATGGGCTGTGAAAGGGAAATGTTGGGTTTTTTTAAAATGTATTAAAAAGCACAACAAAAAACCAAAGGCACAAAGTAAAAAGTCAGATCTTTATACTCTGCAAGTTGGCAAAACGTATCAACCCTTGTTATATTTGTTTTTCAAGTGTTACTCACTAGGCATGTTTGTGCACTGGGAAGAATACCAGATAAAACATGTGGTTACTGGCCAGCAGAGATAATAGAGTCAGAAAGCAAGCTCAGCTGTGCAGCAACATTCATTGATAAATATTTCCTCTTTGGGCAAAGATTGATGTGATACAATGTGACTGGACATTGAATAAAAGAAGAAAATGCTTTATGATATGATCCTTGACTGTCGAAGGAAAAAAAAAGCAGCCAAACACCACAACAATAAGCCCCAAAACATCCAGGCAGTGTAAGCTCTCTGTGACTTACTGAGTTTTATACTGGTAAGTTTCCACTTCGTTTAAAACTGGCTTTTATCTTTCTGTGAAATAGCTCAGTATTATGTTGAATCCAATGATTAACCTTTCCGCTCAAAGGTCTGAAGCCAGTTTACATACTTAATTTGAAACAGCAGGAGTTTCCTATCCATTCCAGTTTTCAAATCTTTGTGATGTACATGTCACTGGATTTCAGGAATAACTCATTCAGTTACAAAAAGCTTCTAGAAGGAAGTGATAAATGAACATTACACCTTTATAATTGTGAGGGGACTATTAATACATAGGGGTTTTCCCCTGTCTTTAGCTTTACAAAATTTTCATGTGGTTCATTAGTTGGAAAGTTAACAAGAATGAAAGTGCCTCAGCTACTTCCCATCTCAGCTACCCACCAAATGACAGTTAAACAGAGCTGAAGGAAATCCATGTGGTTTGCTTACTTAACAGACTTTCTAAAAAGGTAGCAACCATGTTGTAAAGAATTGACACAAAGTAGGGGGTAAAAAAAAAAAAAAACCAAACAAACAAGGATGTTATTCTGATGCCCACATCTTAGTGAAATTGGTACAACTCCAGCAAAACCAGACTGCAAGAGCTGGGCTTTAAAAGAGCCACCACAGGGAGTTCCCTTGGTACAAAGCTATGCTGAAAAATATATCCAGAGAGACTGTCTCATAACCAAGAATGAAGCACAAGATCAGGTCAGGTATTTAAGTTAAATGACCTTCTTAGATTCCTTATATGATAATTTGACTGTGTCTTCCCATCTCTCTTCATAAGTTTTCACTGGTTTCAGAAATTTAAGCGTATGAAGCCTCCAAGACACAAAGCTCCCCTAGATTTTAACAAACTGGTGGCAGAGCAATGGAAGACTCCAATCAGGAGACTAGGCTGTGACAGGGCTTATCCCCGTGCTGCTATCAAACATATATCAAAGATGATATTATCAAATATCAAACAGGATATTATCAAACACAATGATGATGAAGAAGTCTGACGTATCTGCTTTCAGAAAGAATGCAGGCACACAGCTGTTTTGTAGGAGATCTCTGGCTGCTGCAGCACATTTAAGTAAGAAAAATAAAAAAGCAAATAATAAAAAAAAAAAGAACCAAAAAACCACCACTATCAAAAAAAGCCCCAAAAGCAAAATCTATTCCAGCTTTAAGTACAAATACCTTTTATATCAAGAAAAACGTCTCCTATTATATCAAGAAAAAAACCCAAGATTCTTGAAAGAATCTGAGATTTTAGTCATTTCCCAAACTTCCTGTCATTTGTCTGTTACCTGACACCTATAATCTAAAGCATCTTTCACTTTAGGAAAAGAAAAAATCCCCAAGTTGTCTTACATGGGATAATGCATTGGCATCTAACCCTGCTGCAATGAGAATAAACCCAGTTTATTCCCAGGCCGGTAGTTATTCAGTTGAGGAAAAGTCCTATCACCACAAACCTTTCCAGTTACTGTCAACTTTGCCTTTGCTTTGCTTGCTAAGTTGTTCATACCTGGAGCAGAACTGGGTACAGACCCGGCTGCAGTTGTGCCAGAGGAGGTTTATATTGGATATTAGGATAAACTTCTTGACTGAAAGGGTTGTTAAACACTGGCACAGGCTGCCCAGAGAGGTGATGGAGTCACCATCCCTGAAGATATTTTAAAGATGTGTGTGTACATGGGGTGCTTAGGGACATGGTTTAGTGGTGGCCGTGGCAGTGTGAGGTTGATAGTTGGACTCGGTGATCGCAAAAGTCTCTTCCAACCTAAACAATTCTAGAAATCCATGATCTTCATTTGGGTCTGGAAGACATATACGTGCTTGCATTGAACACATGGAGCCTAGAATGAGGCTGTGGAGGAGAGAAAGCCTGGTACCACCACAAGAGGCAGCTTGCTTTGATTTAGTGCACATATACGTGTAACACCTTCACTATATTTCAGTTGAGAGTCTTTAACTATGCAGTTAGGTTTTCAGCTTCAAAACAGCTGGCTCTGGATAAAAAGTTTCATATTCTTAAACACTACTCAGGCAGAAGAGATGGGAATTGCACTGTAAATTTATCTCCCATAAAAGATGCGAAAGACTGGCATATTAAAAAAATCCAACTGACAGTAGAAACCAAACTGTTAGAGAGTGGAGAGTAAGACAACAAAAAACTGGTATCGTATAAGCTGACCGCCCCACACTTTGTTGATGCTCCCATTCCAATGCCAAACCAACCCTGTCAAATCCATGCCCTAGATTCAATCATAAAACCTAGGCAAACATAAAGAACACCCTTATACAAATGTTCTTCTACTCCCCTTCCATTAAGGGCTTCCAAGTACTAACACTTAAATCTAGTCTAGGCTTTCAGTGCCTCAAACTTTAATGATTCAAGCTTTTGAATTGCCTTTCATCCACTCTTCATTCAACAATTGGTTTACAGACAGATATTTAAACTGTTTTAAAGAGCACCATGGCTCACTGTAAGACCTTTAGATGCTACAGTGTGCACTATCACCTATTTACTTTAGGCTTTCCATTAGTCAAGTGCTGGCTAGTTTGACATTCAAACCATCACAAGAGCAAACAAGACAGTTAAGGCAAAGGAATCCAATTCAAACAACATTCAGTGCAGAAGACATATGGAAGTTCAGAAAACCAGGAGAAGTTTGCTTTGTTTTTTAACTTGGCATGTTTCTAAATAAAAACATTATCACTAAGAAAGTCTGAAATTGCTTAAACTTTCATAAAAACACCTCTAGAAAGTCCCTCTCCACTTTCATCCGTGACACAAAGGCCTTAACTTTAAACAATAGGTACTGCAATTAATTAAAATCTTTCCAAATGTATCTCCAGCAAAAGGGACTACATTGTTTTCCCAAAATGTTCAAATGCTGAAGAGGTACAGAAATCATGTGAGTACTGCCACTCCCCTCCAGAGAAGCAAGTACTGCACTTGCAGATGCACTGTCTTCTATATTTAAAGAAAAAGCAAAGATCCCGGCCCTTGTCATCCACAGAACTTGTCAAACAAGTAAAAAAGAAGTTTAGTCTATGCTTCTATGCTTAGCATTAATGTGATAGAAATTAACATTTGACTAGGACAGAGAGAAAACAGCACAGCACATAGTGACAGCCCAAAATGACAGTAATCACTTGTGCTGGAGTCAGCTCGATTTCCACATTTAGTACAACTGCTTCAGGTGACTCACACCAGTCATCTAGCTGCAAGGTAAACGAAGGCAATCTCTAGCAGTTTTTCCAAGTAAAACTTGTATTCCTCATTTAAACTTCAATTATTGCTAAAATTTCATTCTAATTCCGATTTGTCTTTAGGAATTTTCTCAGAAGCAACAAGCAATGGGGGTAACGTAAGACACACAAGTAAGATACTGAAAGCAGGATCTGGTTAGACCATGATCATTAAGAAGCAGCTTTTTAGGCTGCCTAGTTGCCTAAAGGCCTTTTTGGGAAGATGGTTTCTATATTAGGGCAGTAAGTTTATGTTTGAAATATGAAGTTGATATTATCTTTTCTTTATGTTTCTGTTTACAGTGTTTCACTTGTTTTTCTCTTGGTTCAAAGCCCTACATTCACATTTTATCCTTGCACTAATTAGTTATAGCTGTAGGCAAGTCAATTCAGGCCTTATTTCTCAATCCATAAAAGGACAACAATAAATATTTCTCTCCTTTAAATAAATATTGGAACCCTAACAGTGGGCTTTTCTGTTTTGGTTATTTTTTTGCAGATTCTGCTTAGAATTTAGAGAGTCGTTGTGTAATTACCTGGTTTAACCACATTAACTGGAATGATTGTAATTTTTGTAAAGGGCTTGTTGAGCTTTCACAGAGCCTTTCCTTCCTGAGGGACACCATTCACTCTAAGCCTTTCATTTGGCAAACTATGATACTTTAGGCTGAGTTCATGGCATTCTAAGTACATTTAATCTTAAGAATATGAATGGTTATATTTTAGAGTAAAGAATTTTTTTTCCAGGCTTCTTCTTGGAGGAAAACACCTAGCAGGAAGGAGAAACCTTTATTAATTGATTTTACAATAATAAGTTCTCTCTGACAGTCAATACTTTGTTGACTATTATGTGTAATGTGGTGCTTTCTAAATCTAATCTCTGCCTGACTTCACAGCACTCCCAACATTTGCACTTGGAAAGTAAATTAACTATATCTGTGGCTGTTTTAGCAGTCAATTAATCAGCGTCCTATTAAGAAAGAAAAAAATACACTAAACCAAAGATTCTGGAGAGAAAGTAAAGATGAATCTCAAGTCTTGTGAATCATCAAACCTGAACGGGAAATCAGTTGAGGCTTCTTCATCATTAAAGATAAAGGAATAAATGAGCTGGCTCAAACTTTAATGATGTTACTTGTATTAAAGAGAGATCAAGGTCTAATACAAAAACGGGGCAAAGGGTTCAAAATGATCGTGTAGATATTTAATGAAGCACTATTTTATCAATGCATGCTATGACCAGTTTGATGAGACTCTTCATTAATTCCATTTCAGTCCATGCTAGAAGAAACGAGCTCTTTGAAAGCACACACTGTTCTACCTGAAAGTTCATTCTGAACTCTCACCTTTCATTGCACAGAACAGGCACTCCAAATACAGCTGTATCCTACCAGATAATGGCAGTCAAAAGAATCAAGCATTAAGAGAAACCCTTACATCAATACAGAAAAAACACATAGGAAAGTAAAATAGGTGATAGCATTGTGCTTCAGCAGCTACAGGGTCTTTTTTTTTTTCTTACATAATTCTAAGAAAGGGGAAAAAAAGCTCTGAAAGCTGATGTGGTGATGCTTCAACAATTAGCATCTTGTACAGCAGACACCAAGATCTTAACTACCATTGCATTATAAAACCTGACATCCTTCTGGGTGCAGAGCTGAGCACAGGACAGACTGAGCCAACCACAACCTCAGCACCACAGAAATGGGAGCCTTTCCCTGGCAGACACTGCCTGTAGTGATCCCACAACAGCAATACCTTGAGAGCTTTGAGGAATGTCACCACAGGAAATCATGGTAGCGGATTAGGAAAAAGACCCAAACAAATACTTGAATTACAAATTAAGCAGAAAAATCTATCTACTGATATGATCCACCGCTACAGCATCCAAGAAGTCTCCCAGGATTTAAAGGCTTGCCCCTCTTTTGAAGTTCTTCACCCAGTTCCTTTGTCACCATCACTAATCCAGACCAATCTCCAACTCTGCATCTCAAACAGGTCCCCATTTTTAGAGTCATCTGCTATCAAATTTCACAATAAAAGTGACATCAGTTGCAGAAATTACCTAGTGAGAAGTACTCATCTAAGTTCTTTGTTGTTTTCTTTGAAAATGGGATTTACTGTATAGACCTATGCTTCTCCTCCCTGCAATATAACTTTTATTTCAAACTGGCAAACGGATTACATTCAGATAAAGGAACATGTTGTCTTAGCTCTCTTAATCCTTTTAATTATCTAGATACAGGTGAAAAAGTTGAGGAGATACTCTTTTAGCACTTCTACAGAAAAGTAGACCTTAACTATATGGAAAGTATAGAACCCTACAGGGTAACCTAGAGTGTTAAAATTTGTTCCTGCAATAAACATGAGTGACAAAGCATTTTAATATAGATATATAAAGCTATATCTACACTGGAAGTTTCTGTAAAAATCTGGCTCTCCAGCAAAGCAGCTGCATTCCCTGCAAATCTGACCTCTGACACAAACTTCAGGTTTGCAAAACACTGAGCTGATGTCACAATAAACAACACACTTCACCTTTTTGTGTCTTTCCTCCCTATTGAAACTGTAAGTTCCTCAGGGCAGAGGCTGTATCTCTGAGACAGTGCTATCCAGGAAGGGCCCTCAGGTTACTCGAAAACAAAACTGAGAGTTGGCCCAGACTTTCTAACTTGACGTGCTAATTTGTCCTCACATCCTCCAGCAAAAAAACCCACATTTGTTCTGCTTACATACTATATCACAAAAAAGAACTCAAAGTCATTGCACTTTCAGTCAACTCTTTTGTTTATAAGGGAAACACTGAAAGTATATCACTTTTGCATAATTAAGAAAAGGATATGGTATGTAACACAGCTAGTTGATCCCTCCAACATCTCCCTCCTTTCACTTATTATCATCAGTCACTAACTAAAGAGAAAGCAAGACAGGCCCAAGAACTCCAATCTGAGCTTCTCCAAAAGAGTCAGTGTTTTGATACACTGGCATCTGTAACACATGCTTCAGACTTTTAAACTAAATCCTCCACCTGAGACTGACTGGCATGGACACTCACAAACTGCAGGCTTCCTAACAAACTTCAAGGCTGGCTTTCTAGCTGCTCAAACTTTAGGAAAATGCTTCTGTAAATCTTTTCAATGGGATACAGCTTCACCCCAAGAGACAGCTGCTTTCTGCTTTTCAGAAACATCGAATCTCTCAAATACTAAAGCTAGCTTTTAAGATATTTTCTGAAAAAGGAAGAAAATGTTAGCTCATATTTTGCATAAGAAGTTTATGCTTTGTTCTGCCTTCTTGTACGTGAAAGAAGAAATGGGTAACTAGAGAGTAAAAGGCACGTTAGGCTGTCTTTGGAGAGCTATCCTGCTCCTCACAGTTGCTGTCTGTGGTCACAGAAGCACAGAATGGTGAGAGTTGAAAGAGACCTCCAGAGAGCATCCAGCCCAACCTCTGCTAAAGCAGGTTCATATCAATCAGGTCACACACGAACACATCCAGGTGAATTTGGAAACCTCCAGAGAGGCAGGCTCCACAATCTCCCTGGGCTCCCTGTGCACAGAGGACACTTGTGTCCTTCCAGAACACACAAGATTCCCTGTGCCTGAGTATTTCTGATCAGTTAGTGTGTTATGGAGCTGCTCACTATGGCTAAGGACACAGGAAGAAGGTGGGAGAGGCAAGGCAAACAGCCCTTACCCTAGCAGACCCCTACAAAAGTCACTCTCCACTTTGCCAAATTTACTGCCAGCACAACTGGGAAGTCTGTTGCAATCCTCAAGCACTCTGGTTTGGTTCTGCATGTTACATGGAAGGATGGCCAAAAGTACTTCTAAGGCTTGGAAGGAACTGTTAGTTTACTTTTAGAATTACCAAAAACAAACCTCCCACCCAAAGAAAAAGCCCCAAAGCCACCAAGACTTTTTTCCTTTCATTTATTCTCTTAAGACACCCAAACTAGCTATAAATTTCTGTCAGTCTGTTTTCAGAGAGCAGCAGTGATGCTCCAGGTAGTATGCAAGTTAAAACACATATATTACAGCTTGCATTATATGGCATAGCTCATCTTCAAGGACAGTTACCTGGAAAAGCTCTAGGATGAAAAAAGAAAAAGACTTATATAAAGAGTATCATAAACCAATCACTCCTCCCTGTTCTCTCTAAAAATAACCTCCCCAAACCTCAGTGGCTTCAGATGAAAATTGGCTTTCCTCCTCTACCAACAGCCAAGCCCCAGAGTGCATCTCAAAGCAAGCCCAGGCATCCCCTCTTCCTTGAAGTGAACAGAGGAGTTCAACTGCCACAGCAAGCCTGCAGGACGTAGCAGCAATGCAGTGGGATACTCTGTAAGTCACTTTTTTTTTTACTCTGTGACACTGAGGAAACTGAGGTAGCAGAGATATTTCTCAGTTGAAACAGCAGTGGCATGCACATATTTGAAGGGCTGCTCAGCAACTCGTCCTGCCAAGAAGAAGAACATTTCCTTTGGCTCAAACCAAATTCCTTACTCTCCAGAGATACTAAACAGTAAAGTTTTTCCTCTATGGTCATATTAACATGCAAAGCGACTCAAGACCATTCATTCAAATCCCCACCCTCAAGCGTTCTGCTGAGCTAGAGGGACACTGCACATCTGACAGCACAAACTCCAGCTTCCCTGAAATCTGTTCAGATTGTTTAGAAGCACTCAGCACAGTCGCTGGCCTAGATCAGGAGTGCAGTTATGCACACACGAATGGTCTTGACCCACTTCTCGTCACATCGTCTTGACTACTCAGAGCTGTGAACTCTGTTTTATTATTAGCACCCAAACAAAAGCCTGTGTATGTACATGAGGTCTCATGAATGCCCATTCACTGCACAGGCAAGGAATGAAAAGAATCGTTCTATTCTTTTCCATCATCATCCTCCTCTCGCCAGCCCACCAAAAGACCCACTGAATGCCACTGCTACTGAAATACCTCTGACTGGCAGCATTTGGCTCCCATTCAGAGCAGATGCCATCGGACCCGGTGAGTCAGCCAGTACCAACAGGCACAAGTATGCTGAGTGTTCCTGTTGAGATGGACAGGACAGCTCTTAATATTGAAGCAAGCAAAAGCAACTTAACGTGGATTTCTCTCTACAGAGGAACAAACCATTTCGAGACTCAGTTTCCCTGCCCTGAAATATACAATACTGCAAAGCAGAGGGACCACCTCAACCAAAGTCAAACGTGAGTGTAGGTTCTCCTTCAGAAGCACAAAGATGTGGGAATTAGCTCTCCATCTTACAGGAAAGATGAATAATTCCTGAGTATGAGGAAAAAAAAACAAACCAAAGAGACACATCCCACTACAACAAGCAGCAAGTTGTTGTCCAGGACATTAAAGCATCCCTTATAGCGAAAGCACATTCCATGCTTCATCATCATAAAGACAGTGCTCTACAAGACTCTAATGCAGCTCAGAGGGACAGTAAATATAAGAGGCTGAAATTTGTTAAAGGATAGAACAGAGGTGTCACGGTTCAGGCATATACATTGCCTGAAATTATGGTATAAATGAAAAAATAAAAAAAGAAATTCATCTCATCTCAAAGAAATTAGTTTGATCCAGTGTTCCTAAATAACTGCCTTTGAAGAGTAGCATGTATTTGCTCCTTCTGGCTTCTTGCTGCCAGAAACATTTTAAAAATGCAAGCAAATCCAGTAGTTTTGCTTCTAGAATAAATAAAGCGAAATAAGGCAAAGCTTATTGCATTTTTGTTCCTTGCTGTCATTGTGGAACTAGGATTCTTGTCTCACCTAAGCAGGCTGATGACCTGCTGAAGACTAACTCCAAGCCAGACTAGACCTCCACTAGAAAGCAAACTGTACCAAGCCACCACAAACCCTTCCCTTCCAGCTATAGACCCAGGCTAAAAAAATTAGAGGAACTACTGATTTCAAATGTTATTTTAAAATGTGATACATATCAGTGGTCAAGAGCACTGCACATAACTGCTCAAAAAATCTTCATGGCTTATTCTCTTACAGGCACAGCTTGGAAATGCTGCTCTCCCACCTGTGAGTTTCCCACCCTTCACTGCACAAAACTTGCAGCGTTAGCCTAAACACAAGCAGCAGGCTGCCAGCTTGAAACATGTTTTGAAACTAAAGTTAAAACTATGACAGGTTTTGCAATTACAACAGACAACCACCAAAACACAGTGCTGTAAGGAAAAGTGTTACTTCAGATTTCGGGTTTCCCAACGCGACGGAACCTGGAGGTAACAAATATCCTCCCGTGTTTCGGAGTTACATAGAAAGGGGGAAAAAAAAAGACCACATCCTTCTTTTTCTTGCAAATGTTGGTGCTCCCTGCTCATATAATCCCTGTAAGACTTCTGCCACAAGAGACTTGCCACACACAGCTCCCTGGTGTCGTGCAATACACACAGCCCTTTGCACCAACGCCCTGAAGCGGAAGAGTAGACAAGCAAGAACAGCAGCTAGGTGAACATCTGTGCATAGCAGAAGTGAGAGCAGCCATCCCTTTACAAACCACCTTCAAAAAGGAACACGAGTCTGATCTCTCAAGGTGGAGATCTGCACTCACATCATCCCCACCCAGCTGCTGGGGTTACAGAAAGGCAGTCATGGTCTTTACCACAACCCACTTGGCTCTGCAAAGCCTTCTCTTCCCTTCTGCTGTACATATAAGTGAACAGTAGGACAGATGAAGGACCTCCCCAAAGATCCAGCCAGTAAAAACAGCACTCACTCCCTAAAAGCAGGTGTAGAAAGAATGTCCCCTACTATTTTTCCTCTCTCCTGTGTATGCTGAATGTCTTTAAACACTTACCATTACAAAACCTTCCTGTCTTCATGATCTAACAAAGACCAACAATCATGTTGTTGAGGGAAGAGCATTCATAGAATCACAGAACGGTAGGGGTTGGAAGGGACCTTTAGAGATCATCCAGTCTAACCCCAGCTGCTAAAGCAGGCTCACCTAGATCAGGTCACACAGGAACATGTCCAGACAGGTTTTGGAAAATTGTATCACAGTCAGGTAACAAAACTGATTTTCATACTGTGCCTTTTGCACTGTGCCTCTTCGCTTCTCTTACTTCTTCACGCAGGGGTAAGCTCTTTCATTTCAACACTAGCTAATATTTCAGGCAACACAAGTTCAAGTTCTTGCACCACTACACAGTTCCTGCATAGTCACGGATGACCCATTTACTTTCTTGTGGTTATACTGCCTACCTGCAAAAGGAAGGTGTCTTCCTCACAGTGAGAACGTGCAGCACCTTTCCACTTCAGCGCAACTTTGAGAGGATTAGTACAAGTGAAGCACACAGAGAGATAAACCTGACAAGAACATGCAAAATGTGGAAAGAGGAAATATCACTCAGAAATGTAGTTCTAGCCAGGTAACTTACCTTTCGCCTAAAACACGCTTTTCCAATCAATTTGCTGCTCTGTGTTCAAGTTAGCATGTGACTAATTCACTTTCCCCAGCTGAATCCTTCCGTGGTCTTATGTTAAAATTAAACATCAAAACCTCAACTTACATGCTGTTTAAGTCAATACAAAAGAGTTGCAGGCTCTTTGCAACATCATGTTAAGCTGCAGACCACACTTCCACTGATACTCAAGAACATGCTAGGTCTGGCCAAACCAGAATAAACTTCAGACTAACCACTGAATTGAAGAAGCATTAAGCACATTCTTTCTTCCTCCAAAGTTAGACAGTGCATGCATCTTGCTCTTTGATGCTTGCTGTTTCCAAAAGTGCCAGAACGGTATCGGCTGAGTTGTGTCTGACATGCTCTTTTTTGTGTACTTATGAGATGCAAATAGAGCCACACTTGTACAGCACAAAGATGTCAGATACAAGAACGTCTCAGCAGAGACTCTGCAAAGCTGAGCACTGAAACTTGCTGTTTAAAACTACCACAGTGCCAGAGCAGCCTTAGAGTTGGACACATTAATTTAACAGAGACAATACAGTTTTATTCAGTAATTTATTTGATGGAGCCAAAATTCTCTTCAAACCCCTTACTGGTTAAACAGTTCTACTCTTCTTCCCCACAGACAGTAAAACAAGAGTCTTTCCTTCTTTCTTTCCCCATTTTGCCTTCCTGTCCACTTTTTTTAGGTGATTTTGCTGTCCTTACTGATATTATGAAGGGGACCTTCTCAAAAAACAGTTCTTAACATCCTAAGCATGGTACTATGTAAAAAATGACACCCTCCCCCACACTCCATCCTTACCCTAGTCTACTCTGTCTCTCCCAAGCCTCGTTGTTTCACTGTGTGACTCTGTCAAACAATCTGCCACTTCAGCAAATGCACTGATCATAGCCACCCTACAAATCAGTACGAGAAAGTTCTCCCAACTGCAGCTGTCACACAGCTCCTCACTTACCTAGTCATGCAAGGGTGGTGCAGGGTTTAATAAAGGTAGTCTCAAAATCTTTAAATGATCAAGGGTGAGCTGGAGTTCAGAGAAACTTCTTAATTTTGCAGAGAGAAAAAAAAGACACCAAGGCTGGAAAAGAAGGAAGAAAGTGAATTAAGGGCTAGAAGAGCTGAAGCAGAAAGGAGTACACAAAGTGGAAAGTATTTAGAGAGTCTGACTCTTCTACCTATACATCTTACTTTTAGGAAGCATCAGTATAACAATTTAATTAGCAGTACATAAGTACTAGAGGACAAATAGCAAAGTTACTCTTGATAATTTTGGACTCTGAAAAACAGAAGTGACACTTCACCTGCCAGAATGATCCCTGGCAAAAGTCCACTGATATCAGTGGAGCTACACCAAGCATGAAATTGGCACACAATTGCTTTAACACAATAAAGGCTTTGTTTTAGGAGATGTGGAACTTTTGTAGTTCTTTCTAATAAAGCCCAGTAAACGATTGTTTATTATCCCTGAGCAAATATCACTGACAATAAGCAGCTACCACATTCACCAGTACACACTGTCTGTCCATATATTGCTAGACAAACAACCATCAATAAAGCAAGAGATTATCAGGGTCCTGTTCATATCACAAGATTAAAGACAGTTTAAATGCCTCTCAAATTGCCTACAAAAGAACCACAAGCAATTATTCCCATTTTTTTTACAACGTTCTTCCACATTCCTACTTCTCTGCCAAGTCAACGCAAGTTAAATACCCTCGTCGGTGCTACAGGATTTAGTGAGCACACATGTACGTGCATATGGTGCAGCGTCACCAAAGTCATTCAACACTTCCACCACAAATTACATGCAACAACCATGTTGTGCTCACACAGAAGCATTCTTTTCCTGGTTTAGGTACATTTTTGTTTGACTATGCAAATCCTCAACGAAACTCAAAGTTGATATATTCCTGCCTCTCCCTTAAGTTTGCATGCCCTGAGATTACAGGACCAGATTCTACTCCAGCGCCAGCCACGGCTGTACACTGCGTTCACCAAGCATTGACGTGTGCCAGAACTCATTAAGCTATGAGAAAGATTCAACAGAAGAAGCAAAGAAGTTACAAAGAGCTCCCACCTTGCAGCCCTTCCCTTTGTAAACCACTAAACCACATCCATCCCTGCAGTTACCCCGGCCAGCTGCGCTGCCTTTCAACCCAACACAGGAAAACCTGGACATGTGGGTTCTTGGAGCCTTTGAGGGAAACTTTGACAGACCAACACTAGGAGGGATTGGAAGCACCAGCAGACACCCCAATTCCTCAGGGCTTGCTGCGTTTACAGCTTTCCTCAAAGATTTGTAAGGAAACACACAGCGCCCACATCAGAAGTTTCTGAATTATCATTTACAGCGCGGGACACATCAGAAATAAAGCACGGTTGGGGATTTTTCTCTCTTTTTTTGTTGTTGTTGCTTTTCCTTTTTCACCTCTTTCAGCCCACGGAGCGCACTCAAAGTCACCCCAGAACCAAACTACCCCCACGGGCAACCCTAAACCAACCCCCCACCCCCGGCTCCACATCCCCTGCTCAGCGCCGGGCACCGGCCGCCTCTCCGCACAGCCTCCACGGGCTCCCTCCTGCTTCGTAGCCACAATCAACTCCCCGGGTTTCTCATCACGAATAAAGGAGGAGCTCGGACGGGACCCCCCCCAACAGCGAGCAGCCTCCTCTAAGCAGCCGCCCATCGCACCCCGCCGGCGCCGCGCCTTTGTGCGGGGGAGACACAAAACCTACCTCGGCGAAGCAGCTCTCGCCGCCGGCAGCGTTGAAGACGAAGGCAGCGAGACCCCGAGGAGCCGGCCTCGCCTGAGAGGAGGGGATGGAGGGGATAGAGGGGATGGGAGGGCTGGGGGCGGGCTGGGGGCGGCCCCGCCGCTGAGTCACCGCCCGGCCGCCTCCTTTGTTGTCAAGGCGTGGAAAAATCCGGGGTGGAAGACGGAGCTTGGATGGGTGGAAATCCCAAGAGAAACGGGGGAGGGGGAAGGGGGGGGAAAGGCGAGGTGAGGAGCCCTGACTCCCCGGGGCGTGGGGAGGATGAGGTTTGCATCGCCTGCCGGAGCCGCTGGTCCTTCTGAGTAGCCTCACTCACCTGCAACAGCCACCTTTCTCTTCAGGGAACAGAACCCACCTGAGCCTTTGTTTAACTTTCCCAGAGTGGTTTCTTCTGGCTTTCCAGATCTCTTGTCTCCCCGTAGGTGTTTGCACCTCCCAGTCTGTAGGAGCTGAGCTCCCCACTCTGCGACAGGACCCTTCCAAGTAAGAGACCATCAAATCACTGCCAGTCAACCCAAACATACCTCATCCTGCCCCAGAACGTGCTAGGCAATGGAGACACGGCAGAGAGCCTGGAACGCAACATAGAGTACACAGACTTTCAGAATGAACCCAAAGAGACCTTTGAGGATGAAATACATATTCATACACTGGCGTGCACACTTGGTTGCATCGATTTCTTTGCCTAGACACATTCCTGTGTGACCTGATCTACCTGCTTCTACAGGGGAGTTGGACTAGATGATTTCTAGAGGTGTCTTCCAATCCTGCCATTCTATGATTTCTTCAGAGCAGAAGACCTGAATACCACTAAAGTGCCAGACGCAATTTGAATCACTTCAGAGATGGAAAGCTTCAGACTGATTTGAGGAGTTCAGTAACTTGAGGAACCAAATATTCGACATCACTTGGATTGCAGAGATAGGCTCTTCCCCAAAACTCCCAAGAAGTCTCTTCAGGAAGGATATTGGGTGCTCAGTAGATGGTGCTCTTTCCACCAAATCTGTCCTAAATAACCTACTGCCCCTGTATGGTAAAAGGAATGAGTGGGTCAGGAGGAATATGTTTTCTGAGGTGCAAGGCTGAAATCCAGAGTGCTGGTACGTTCTGAAAGATTGCTTATGTCTTTGTGTGTTTGACTAGGAAGAAAAAAAACAACCTAGGTGAAACCTAACGGGTGGATGAAATCCAGAGCATGGATGGGCACTGTCAGTTCTGATTTAATTTGGGTCTGTTGCCAAGCACCAACATATGCAATCAGAGCTACATTGCAAACAAACGAAATGTTATAAAATACTACATGCTCCTCAAAAAGTCACTTGTGGTGTGACAAATTGGCTACTCATTTGTTTTGTCCATGTTCAGTGTCAGCCCTGGTTATCTGCAGCTTCATTCGTCAGGTGCCCTTTCCTTTGTAGGAGTATCGTTGTCCTGTATATAGAGCCCATGGATACTGTGTAGAGTAAAACCTCATTAAAATTGATTTTTATTATTATTATTATTAAATGCAACATAATGATGGGCCTAGATGAATAAGAGAGTATAAAAACTGAATAATTCCCTGTTCTGCCATCAACCCTCCTTCTGAAGCACGAGAAGAGGAAACTGTGTATGACCAGAGAATGTCAAACAGCAATGACATAACATGAGCTGCAAGGCCAGTTGGAATGCTGGATTTCCCTGTCTTTTGCATTCTTGACCTTATGGACCTCTCCGTATCATTTCTGTGTGTAAGCATTAACCATTTGTATTACAAAGACACTTTGTAGCCCTGACCAAATTTTATCTCTGTTGCCTTAGACACTGCACAGGGAGTTGTCCCTGCTCTGATATCTGACACTTTACATCAGTGTTTCCCAACCCTTTCTCAGCTCAGACAGCTTTTTTTGTAGCAATATGCATTGTCTGCCCAGCAAACCCTACATGTCCACACCTTTAAATGGAATGTAACACTTTGCTGAAGCTACCAAAAGTTTCTGGGTATGTTGTCGCGGCTTGTCAAAGAGCACAGGCAATTTTCATGGTGACAGCTACTTTGTTCCAGTGTTACTTTCAGTTTAAGTGTGTGATTATGTTGTACGCTTGGCCATATCAGGTGCAGATTTAGCCAAATCTCTCCCCTACACATCCTATCAGCTTGTGCTCCATGCAACTCCTAAAGCTACCGTAACTGTATCCAGACCTGGAAACTATTGCTGGGCATAAGCAAGAAAGAGGAAGATTTGGAAGAGAGAAAAAGTTGAAAGGACATACCAAGAAAACATCTGAGGTCCGATGATGGCTGAGATCAACCTACTGTCTTAGTACCTTAATTCTTCACTCAGTGCCTCATACAAGACAGTGGTCAAATCATAGCCTTGAGTTAACCACCTCACAAGTAATTTAAGGGACAGTTTGAGTCATCGGGTCACCTGTTTTTGGTGCAAGAGCTGCTAGGTACCCCAAATCCTGGCTGGGGAGAGAATGAATCAGTGCAGCTCAGCTCCAGCCCCTAAGTGAGGAACAGGGACACATGAGGAGTCAGTATTTGTCTGCTATCTGTGAGCCACTCAGGTTCCTGGCTTTCCCCTTGCTTCTTTAAGACACATCATACGTGCCTCATGTCTCTTGAACACAGGAAAATTACAGTTCATTGTTCATATGATAAAGAAATTTGGCCACAACTGCATTTTACTCACGATAACTCCTTTTCCTCCTGCACCGTGGGTACTTCAACTCCAGAAAGTGCTTGAGAAAGCCTCAGGGATCTTCTAGATGAAAAGTGTTATATAAATGTAAGACATTACCATTTTATCTTAACTGAAAAACAGTGTACTGGAATCCAAAAAATGAATAAACTGGCTGCCCTTTAGAACAACTCTCAGAAAGAATGATGCAGTGGAAATACTTAACAAGATAAATCCCATTTTTATTAACACTGTAGCCAAAAGCACATAGTCATTGCTATTGTACAAGTGTCATGGGACGTATGTAGTATGCAGTTAGGCATTTTGGTATCTTATGAATCAAGTATTATGTCTTTTAATTGCCTGTTGGTGTTTTTCTTTCTTTTCAGCCAAACTGCAGAATTAAAAGCAAAAATCATCCTTTAATTACTTGAGTTGTCCTCTTTGTGGGGTAGGGAATGGCATTTTACTCCATACCTGCACCGTACCTGGCCTTTGAGTGTTACCATAATGTAACCATAAATAATAATATCAATTTTACTGTGGCAGAAACAAAGTGGAGTATGGAGTCAGCTGTTGTGGGATTCCCCTTGCCTATATTTTAGCTGTCTGAAAGCAGACATCTCGTCTAAGCAGGTCATGTAAGTTGGGGGAGAGGTAGGTGCCTCCAGAGAGAGGTTCATGCCTCCTACCTTAGGTATCTGTAGTAGAATTGTTTAATTGCTCTTGGAAGTGCTTCTGCTGGCAGCAGCCCTGCAAGCTTCACCTAAATGCCTTCCTCAGAATTCCTTCAGCTGGGTGTAATTACCCAAAGTGGCAAAATGCCTCCCTAATACCTGCTCTCATTTGTAAACAGGAGATAAGAGCTGCTTGCATACCAGTATCTTTATTCCACATAACTTGTAGAAGCACTGACTATATCATAAGATTTCTTAATCCAATGTGGCCACTTTAAATGCTTTTTTATGTATTTCTAATTTAATCAAAGCACATCAACTGGGATGCAGGTTGCTATGAAGGTTTTTCCATACAATAAATCTGCAGAAACATCAGTTAAGTATCTGAAGAAACATCTGCTATGCACATAGATGTATAAATATATATAGGAACTGGACAATATGACGTTTGAGTTTGCAGGGTTTTCTTTACACAAAGCCAGGGGTGTAAAAGGGATTTCCTGTGTATTAATAATGAAGATCAGGATGCCACTTTTGTTTCCTCCCCTTCTGAGCATATAGTGAAAGGAAATGGTTCTGGATCGAATCAACAAAGAGTAGTGGAAAAAAAAAATCAGGCTATGTTCCACGCTGGCACTCAGAAGTTTAATTATCCAGCATGCTGCATCTTTGTGGAAGAAAGAGATGGATAAATCCCATATGTTAATAGTTGAACCCCTGTGGCTGACCTGTGGCTCAAGTATTCCATATTGTGATTAATGTTGCACAGTTGGATTCAAAACATGCTCATTCCCCAGGCTGCAGAAAAACAGGGGATTCAATTTACCTTCAAACCACAAAATTTCATTTGATCACTCTTTCGGAGACTGATTTTATCCCTTTCTGTCAGTTGGTCTCTAAAGAGCTGTTCTGCTCCTCCTCAGCTAGAATCCAAGACTCAGGGTCCACTATGGCCTCCACTACTGGCTCAGTGGCAACCTGAAATTCATCACTTTGCCTCCATTTCTGATCTATTAGAACAACAAAAATCATCGTGACTTTCTTGCTGACACACTTTGAAACTTACAGATAGAAGACACTAAACAACTCTCATCCTTAGATTCATCTTTACACAAAACTAGGTATTAACCCCTAGAATCTAGAAGTCTCACAGGATTAGCTCAGAAAATCATAACTGTGCTTGGATCATGGTTTTCCTTGAAGTTCTGATATGCCATAAGTTGTATTTGCGTTCTCATGTCATTCTAGTAATCTTATACCATTCTGATAACATCAACTGTACCACTGGCCCTGGAATACGTAAGCAGGTGTGAAGATTTCTGAGCCTATGTGTCAGTTTGATCCCGAAAGACACAGGATCTGTGAACACAATGGTCATTGTGTATATTACAAACACACAGGCACTTTTCTGGGGAAATCAGAACCTCAAACATACAGTAATAGGTGGGCTCAGAGCTGTAATGCAGAACATTTTACAAACTCAAACAACATGAGCATGGACCCATTGGAGTGATTAGGGGTGAGACTACCGAAGATGATCAGGGTGCTGGAGCATCTCTCTTTATGAAAATAGTCTGTGAGAGTTGAGGTTGTTCAGCCTGGAGAAGAGAAGGCTCCAGGGAGACCTTTAGCAGCCTTCCAGTACCTAAAGAGGACAACAAGAAAGCCAGAGAGGGACATTTACATGGGCCTGTAGTGATAGGAAATGAGGGGAAATGGCTTCAAACTGAAAGAGGAGATTGAGGTTAGATATTAGGAAGAAATTCCTCCCTGTGAGGGTGGTGAAGCACTAGAATAAGTTGCCCAAAGAGGCTGTGGATGCCCCATCCCTAGAAGTATTGAAGGCCAGATTGGACGGGATTTTGAGCAATCTGGTCTAGTGGAAGGTGTCCCTGCCCATGGCAGAGGGGTTGGACTAGGTGATCTTTGAAGTTCCCTTCCAGCTCAAACCATTCTATGATTCTATGAACATGTTCACTGGTATCTACTATAGCATTACAGCCTTGAAGTGCTGTGATTAATAACACCAGATTTCTTCCCAATTTGACTTCTCTGAAGTCTTGCTATCTGTCTTGCTAGGGATGACACAGAAAAGTCTATAAAAAACAGCTGTAATATCTAGAGACACAGAAAAACATGAGACAGGTCTCTGAGGAGGTCTGTCCTTACCTCCAGCCAGGACACATATGGACTGTTGCACAGGCTGGGCACATTTTTCCATTCCCAAGCTGGTTTATTTACCAGAGATGACAGGCTGTTAGCAGACTGTACTCAGGGAGGCCTTATGGCAGTTGGAGCAGAGAATCTCCTACCAATTCCCACTAAAGTAAGTAATCAAGTGCCCTTTCCCCCATGAAAGAGAAAATAGATTCTCTGTGCTCTGAATCATACAGTACATGCCAGTGCTAAGTAGCTTTTTTCTTTTCCTCGTGTATTAAGATGGCACTCCAAAGACTTTCCATAGGCCACATACATGCACATGTGTTGAAACTCTACAGCATCTTCCATCACAGGGTCTTAAAGTGCTAGTTAAACCTAACGACTGTAAGAAATCAATAACTATGCCATTTCCAGCATGTCTATCACCAGAATATATAAACGTGTCTAGAGGTGGCACATTTTAGGATGAAAAACTACAGATTTTCTTTTTCCAACAACTGCAAACCCTAGCTGAAGTTAACGAGATCACCACAACTGAAAACAAAGTGGAAAAAGGAAAAAAAAACCCACCACATCACACCTGCTGACATTTGACACTTAAAAGCAGAAAGCTTAACCTCTAGGTGTCAAGTGCCCTACCTTTCAATGTGGGATTTCCTATGCAGAAATCCACGAACATGGGTCATGCTGTGCAGAGCAGCAAGTCTTGTGCAAGCTCAAAATCTCACACCTTCTGTGTAAGCTCCACAAAATCAGTGAGTACCTGCACAGCATGCCCAAATAGTTTTCAGTGTGTCCAAGTCCCATTGCATGGACAAATTAGCTCTGCTTACCATACTACAACAGTTGTTGAGACCTAGAAATCTTTAATTTTAGCTGGTCTGGTCTTCCATAAATTCCTACAAAGAAAGGGCACAGGATGATAGATGACTTTGAGAAGTGGTAGAGTCAATAGAGACACCCAAGTCAACACATTGGTCTAGTAGCAGTTCTGGGAACAGGAGTCAGAGCTCCTGGTTCTCACTGACCCAGTCACAGGTGAGTTGTGCACTGGAGTGCATGCCCGCCTCAGAACTGGCTCAGGTCTGTGATCTGCGTGTGACATCTCTGGCTGTCTCAGGCACGTCTGAGGCTGTTGCATTGTGAAACTCTGCCTGCGTTATCTCTAGCCCTACATGCTACTAGGACTTCTGGGGTCATTCTTCCTGGGGAAGTTGTGCTAAAATAAGTTCAAAGTCTCTCTGATTCTTTCTCAGTGAGTCATCCATCACTTGTCTTGGTCTTCTAGTCACATGGGGAAAACTGTGGGAAGAAACTAAAGAGACAAAGTAAATGAACTATCATCCCAAGGGAAAGCAGAATGATAGTATAGCCTGCATTTCCAACCATGGCTTCAAAGCTGGGTAACGATGTATCCTATATGATCAAGAAAGAAAATATGGGGAACGTTGTATGAGAGCCTTCGAGAGAGCATAGTGAAGGCAGTGGGAGCACAGTAGATCTGTTTCAGCTTGATCAGTTTATGATCTCAGCTGAGGCTCTAGTCACCGATTCTAACACAAATAATACCAAAGAGTAATAACAGCAACAAGAACAATTAACAGAAACAGATTTTCTACTTTTTGTTCCTTGGTTTTCCAGTTGAAATACATGGTTATTGTGTCCCTAACTCTTCATTTTTATTGTCTGTCCCCTACAGTTTAGTAGCCAGCTGGCATTCCTTATAAAGAAATCAGCAGGTTGATTGAGGCTGTGGCTACCCTGAAGTCCTCTGAGGCTTTCTTATTGACTAATCAAATCTTAGATAAGGTTGCCAGTAAATTATAGCTCTTCTTAAGAGCATCTGTCTCAAGGCTGCTTTCCCCTCATTATAAAACCTGATCTAATCCAGCATGTCTCTTCAATTATTGGAGTGTACAATTCAAGAAGTGGCTTTCCCAGTGAACAGGAAATGAGACAAACTATTCCTAAGTAGGGTAAACATGAATACTCAAGAGTGAAGCTGAATATTTCCAGGCTAGTGTCCTTCTGATTTGCATGTGACTTCTGATTAAATATTTACGGCACTGCTCCTGTTAATATTGGCTGTTCTTTCACCACAAAAATTGGTAAAAAATTGGATGTCCATACACCTATCAGTAGAACTACCTGTAAGTATGTCTGTCTGCAAGAACAATACGTGTGACAGCTCAGGTGACAGCCCTCGGAAAGGTACTGAATAAGTCGCTTCTGACTACCCAGGCTGCCATAGAAAGCCTTGAGAGATGTTTCATGTCCGTGCCAAGACACAGGAAGAACATTTCATTTATGAGATCAATAAATGTCAGAGAGAAAATGGAAAAGGAATGAGCTTATCTTAACATTTTTGCACATTAAGCAGATAAATTGTGTCCTGGATTGCAGGATGAGTTCAACACATCAGTGCTGATGGAGAGGAGTTAGTCTAGTTCATAGCTCTATGAAGAAAAATATCTTGTGCTGTGGAAGCATCCTACCATAAAAAAATAAAGGTTGAGTAAAGGAGCCTGTTAGTGCTCCTGTTGGGTCAGTACCTGCTGCAAATTCCAGCAAGTAAGACAGCTGCCATCAGTTTCCATGACTTTCCACACGCATTGTAGCACCAATGTCCAGCTTTGCGGGTCCTGCCTGAGCTCTGGCCTTCCCTGAACCTCACCTTTTTTGAGCACACTTTCACTGGAGAAAGCGTTAAGTTTCATGTTGTCTTTATACAAATCTGAAAAGTATGTTTGAGCATTACTAGATAGATGATTTATTTACAGGTTTGTATTTTCATCTGGATAAATAGGACAAAACAGAAGGATTTCTTTCATTTGGGGGCAAATGCACATCTAGCAACTAAATTAATGGAACTTGTGAACACAAGCCAAGGTTATACGGCAGTTGAACTCAATGTAACTTTAATGACTTACTCTAATTGTGCATTAAAACCCCAGATTATGTTTATTCCACAGCATTTCTTTCTGTCTAAGGGAAGTATATTACTACCCAGATTCAAATACTAAGTGAATTTTGCAGTCTCTGGTGGGAAATGAATTAGCTGTCTCATTGCTGCTATTACCCACATTTTTTCTTTGTTAGATCATTAATTTGTGCCAAGGAGGACAAGATAGGTTGGGATATCAAGTGATAAAAGGAGAGGAACTCAGCTGAGGACATGGTGGGACTACACACAGATCATCCTTCCTCAAGCTCAGCCTACGTTGCCAGCCCAAGGGAGCAGTGTCTGTTCTGTGGACAGGTAGGATCCTTTTGGAAACCTCTTTCTTAAACTTCCTCATCAGTCACGGTATAAGGACATAATAAGACTGCAAGAGTGGCTCCAGTGTTCAGATTACAAATCTGTCTAGACCCATTTCCAGCAGTGAACAAAAGTAGATGCCCAGGAAATGCTGCAAGAAAAGGGCAAGCACACATGCTATCCCAATCACAGTCCCAGCCACCCACAGCCTCCTGAGCTGGATGGATGGAGATTTCTACGAATTTTTATAAATAGATTTAGATTTCTATAAATAACTCTCAACAGATAATTTTCCCTTGAAGCTGTCCAGCATCCTCTTAAGTTTATGTAAGATTTTGGCTGTATCTTTTGGCAAGAAATTGCAAACCTCTATAGTCTTCTCATGTGAGAGATCACTGTGCTACCACTGGTTATCAATATGCTTTGTAACTGTTAATCACTAGCACTTAGTACAATTTTACTTATAGGAAACATGACTTTTCAATCAATGGAGGCAAACTTACAAAAGCTTTTCTGGTATTGGATCTCAGGAATATGGTCTAACTGAAGCCCCGTCAAAACCAGCAGAAGATTCTTAATTTTAGTTAGGCCTACAATTCCTGGCTCCCAGAAAAAAAAAGTATTCTAAATTATGATGCAGTCAAAGGGAGATTTAATCTCTCCTATGTAGCCAATATCCTTTAGTGCAGTTCTGACTTTGTAAGACTGCTTTGGTTTGCAGCAGGATTCATCAAAACATTGATTTTGCTTAAAAAAAAAAAAGCTACAGAGTCTTTCTTAAGAAAAGATGAAAGGATGAATGGTGAGTGAGGCTGCCTCACAACAAGCAATTAGGGACACAAATAGGTCCAATAAAAAGCTCTGCTCTCATTTACATGGCTACAGAGCTCATCTAGCTAAATTATGGTCCCTTTTATCAAAGGATTTAAATCCAGATGATCTCCTTGTAATTCCCTCAAATTTATACCATTTAAATTCTGGTTTTGATCAGCTATTTTTTTACTGTGCTGTTAAGGCAGAGGTACCCTGTAAATACAGTATACTTCAGTGAAGAAGACTCTCTTATTTATGTACTAACAGATAACTTCAATATTTCCCTGAACTAGATGTGCCAGCCTGACCCATATAGTCAATATGTATTGCATTTGCATTCTTTTATAATGCAAGTCAGTTGTAGATTTACGTACAAATAGACCTCAGGGGGCCCTGGCCTCCCAGCTGTATTAAATAAATCCCCTTAGCACAAAAGAGGAAGAAAAAGAAACAAAAAGCTTCCTGCTAGCTTTTCCTGGAAGCATAGAAGTGAAATAATTCACTTTAGTGTCTTACAGGACATAAAGAGTAGTTAGAAAGCATTAGAAATGAACCTTAACAAAAATACAGTCCTGAAAGTGAAATAGTAAACATCTTGCCTTTAGAGAGGAATGAAGTTTTCACAGTGCATTCACTCACCATCACAGCCCCAGAGAAAGCACTTAATCTTTATTCAAACTAAACGTCCTTGTACTGTGCAAACTACAAAGGGAAAAAGCATCACTTGGATGGACAGTTGCAGAGGGTGCTGTTGGCAGCAGTTTATATAAACTCCTCTGCCCTGTTTTACTGAGTTGCAAATTTGTCTTTATTGGTACACATATAATACCCCAGCTGATTCTGGTCTGATAAAAGGAGTTGTTTAGACATTATTTCTGGTCTTCTTGCAAAAACACTTCAATAAAATCTCGAAAACGATTTTGTTTCAGTTTAAAATCAAACATGTTTTCTGGGTTTGTTCATATATTAACCAAAAAACCTACCTGCCTTCCTAAGCTTCTAACAAATATTTTCCATGTAGTCTAAAAACACATTTCTAGGAAAAAACTTTTGAAGATGCCAGTTCTTCTAGAAAAACTGATGTTAGACTCATGGTGATCCTGGTCAGAATTTATAATGTGGGTGATTCTCAGTTTTTCTTCCTTGTAGGCATCTTACAGGTCCCTCCTATGCATTAAGCTCTGGACAAATAGCATATCCATTGCCTTTAATACCACGTGGTCCCCTGTGTGTATCTCATTGTCTATATACCATGGATTTAATGGTAATGTAGGGACATTTCCTTCATCTGTGATGAGCAGTGGTTTCCCATATGTCCCTTCTTAGAAAGACACATGATGGAAAATCAATGGGGTTTTTTTTGTTTGTTTGTGTATGTGTTACAGGATAGATTTTGGAGAGGGAAGCTCAGGAGTGTTTAGTCATGGCCCTTTGGTTTTGTCCACTGATTTCATTGTCCTGGTCTCACAGCATCAAGACATACATTTTGTTTAGTAATTAAGTGAATGGGAAAAGGTTGGCAAATTTGGGCCCTATAGCACATTTTGTTTCATAGACCAATGAGATAAGGGATTTGGAGAAAACAAGTTGAAGCTTACCACGGATGAGGAGACAATTGAGATTTTATGGGCAGGATTAAAGGGAGAGCAGGAATGAGTGACATTGCAGTGATGGTCTGCTACAGGCCACTCAACCAGGAAGACTAAGTAGATGAGGCCTTCTATGAACAGATGGGAACAACCTGATGTTCACAAGCCCTGGTCTTCATGGGGCACTTCAGTCAACTCAACGTCTGTTGGAGGGACAACATAGCAGGGCGTAAGCAATCCAGGAGGTTTCTGGAATGCATTGATGATAACTTCTTTCTCGAAGTGACAAAGAAGCAAAAAAAGATGAGATGTTATTCTGGACCTGCTTCCTGGGAGGAATAGAGAGAAACTGTCTAAGCAGCCAGAGATTGGGTTAGGAAAGCTAAAACCCTGATAAGATTAAATCTGGATGAGGATGTCAAAGGCAACAGGAAAAATTTCTATAGGTATGTCAGTGATAAAAGGAAGACTAGGGAAAATGTGGTCTCTCTCTAGAAGGAAACAAGAGATCTAGTTGCCTGTGCCATGGAGAAGGCTGAGGTAGTCAATGATTATTTTGCCTCAGTCTTCACAAAGTGCTCCAGCCAAACCACCCAAGTCATAAAAGGCAAAGGCAAGGACTGGGACAATGAAGAACCACCCACTATAAGGGAAGATAGAGTTCAAGATCATCTAAGGACCCTGATGGTGCACCAGTCCATTGTGACCTGGTGACATGCATCCATGGGTCCTGAGAGAACTAGAAGATGAAGCAGCTAAGCCACTATCCATCATAATTGAGAAAAGATAGCAGTTGGGTGAAGTCTCTGCTGACAGGAAAAGGGGAAACATAAACTTCATTTTTAAAAAAAGGAGGACCCAGGGAACTACAAGTCGATCAGTCTCACCTCTATATGAGACAACATCGTGGAGCAGATCTTCCTGAAACTATAGCAAGGCACATAGAAAATAAGGAGATGATTGCTCACAGTCAACATGGCTTCACTAAGGGCAAATTGTGCCTGACAAATTTTGTGGCCTCCTACAATGGAGTTACAGCATTGGTGGATAAGGAAGGAGTAACTAACATCATCTACCTGGACTGTGCAAAGCATTTGATACTATCCCATGCAACATCCTTGTCTCGTAGGAGATGATTCTCCCCTCTACTCCACTCTCCTAGACCTCACCTAAAGTTCTGTGTCCAGCTCTGGGATCCTCACCATAAAGACATTGACTTGTTGAAGTGAGTTCGAAGGTCCACAAAGATGATCAGGGACACCTTATAGCTGCCTTCTTGCCTCTAAAGGGGCCAACAAGAAAGCAACAGAGGAGCTTTTCACAAGGGCCCAAAGTAGCAGAACAAAGGGTAATGGCTTGAAACTGAAAGAGGAAACGTTTAGGTTAGATATTAGGACAAACTTCTTCACTGCAAGAGTGGTGAGGCCCTGGCACAGGCTGCCCAGTGAAGCTGTGGCTATTCCATCCCCAGTTGAAGGGCAGGTTGGATAGGGCTGTGAACAACTTGGTCTCATGGAAGGTGTACCTGCTCATGGCAGCAGGGATCCATGCTGTGTCTTGCAAACAAATACTTTACAAGTCCAAGCACTGAATCTGAAGTCGCTTTCATGGCAGTGTATGCCAGATGAGTTTTGGTTTTGCGAAATCCAAACTGGGAATGATCAGGATGTAATCAAAAGTCCCTGACTGGGAAGTGTTAGATAAATGGTTCTGGTTTCAATCTATCTCGTTTGTTAATCTTATTATTCAATGACTGCTTAGAGTCATCCCATGCTCATTTAAACTAAATACATAACCCAATTAAAACAATCCTGAGCTATTTCGATCTACAGAAGCAGACTAAATTTCAGTGCTTCTGACATTTTAGATTGTTCAGACCTCCAGAGCATGAATAGTTATATTGTCACTTTATCTCCTTTCATCTCAACCATCATTAATAAATTGCACATATGGGTTAGGAGGTCATCATATTTCATACATGATGCAATAGTTCCAGTCAATTTCCTTAATAAACCAGTTCCTAAAGGAAGGACTGGATATTGAAATCCCTTGGTACAGCTCTATGTCTGACTACAGGATATAGAACTTCAGTCTGCAAATCCACTTGAAAGGCTGGGATCATGGGAATGTGCTGAAGTGATGGTAAGATAGGACAGAGGAAAAGAGTGGGAAGTATTCAATCTGTCAGCCCAAGGGCTTTCCTAGAAGAGCTGGAGCCTTACCAAAGGCCCAGTGGTTCTCTTCTGCTGTAGGAAATAATCTGATAACTAGAGAGTTCATAGTGGAGGGAAACCAGGAGAAGGAAGTAGTTAGAGTGAAACAATGAAATGCTTTTCTCATCAGCTGTGCTTAAACCCATCTGCAAGCTGATCTATTTGCTAGGAACCAGCAAGCAAGGTCTTTCCCAGGGATTCTCACTCACAAGACTGTGATTAAAAACAAGGAATGCTGAAGAAATTAAAGTGAGAACTTAACTAAAAGGCTGGAAACTCATGGCAAACAAAATACTCCAAGCATATATTATTTCCCCATGTATTTTGCACCATTTAGGTTGATAAACTGTTCATGAACAGATGGCAAAATTAAAACAAGAAAACAAATGTGAAAGCATTTATTCTCTATTGAAATAACTGATACACAATATGCTACAAGTTAGAGATAGTTCTTGATCTCCAAATTTCATGAACCAGGATTGTGGGACAGTCATAATTTGCACAGGGTAGCTTTGTCACACAAATCAGAGGGCTGTGTAGGACTTAAAACCAGCACAACTCATCTCAGTAGTGAACTGAAAGCTTTGGTGTATAAAAGGCAGCAGAGAACCTACTGGAGCTGGAGAAAGTACAGAGAAAGGCAGCTGAAGTCAAGGGGATGCAGCAACTGCCTTACAAGGAGAGATGGGAATGACAGGGACTCTTTGGTTTGGAGAAGAGGCAGCTAAGAAGAGATATGACTAAGATCTACCAGCTCACGAAGGTGGTGGGTAAGGTCAAAGAACAAAGTTATGCACCCATCCTTCAATGCTCTAACTAGTACAGCACCCCAAGAGCACCAGATGCATCTTTGGAGGATCCACTGACCTGATGCACTGCTGCCAAAGGTGCTCTGCCCAGGGACACAACACCACCACGGAAGGCAAGGAGGCCTCCCAGATAAAACTGGTCATGGCCAGACCAAAGACTTGCAATTGGACCATTGATCTGAGCATTCAAGCATTTCTTGTGTTCTTAGTCCATATAGTGTGGAGTGCCCTTGGCCCAGAATAACTGACCTGTAAACAGAATGAGTCCCAGTTGCACATGTGTGGAGGAATGTGTGAATGACGCGATCATAGGTTTGCCCACCTTGTTTTTGGTTTGAACAGTTCAGATCCCACATCCCTGCTTATGTGCTTGGACTACTACATGAACTCCTTGCTATGAATTAAAAGTGATAGAATGAGTAGAATTCTACTAGTTTCATTAGCAGAATGAACAAAACTCAAAAAGACAGTAAATCTGTTTCAATTGTGTGCACAAAGGCTCAGCTGCAGGACATTCTTGTGCACGTCTCTTTGGCCTGTAGCAGACATTGAGGGCAGGGAATCCATTAATCAGCATGCAACCCTCCACAATGTTTTATCTTCTCACTTTACTTTCCTGATTTCCTGGCATGGCTTTAAATTCCTCAGACAACTGATGGAGTTACTTCTCTCACCCACACTTGTCTTCTTTCACCCACTGTGCCCTTTCATATTCTGAATATGCATCTGAACCTGGCAGACGAGGGGCCCTGCTCTGTGACACGGCCTTGACTCTTTTTCTTCCTTCTTTATTTTTAATTCTTTTGCACCTGCAGATGACTGTGGGTGTGATTTTTCTGTCATCTCTTATGTAAGATTATAATTTGTGCCTCTCAGAGGCCTTAGCAAAACAGCAGGCGCTGCTTCATCTGTGCCCAATTGTGGAAAACAAAATGCACCTGCAATTATATATCCATGGGTGCAAATTAAAAGGACAATGCTTAGACAAGGTTGGGAATTATCCACTGAGGTGGCTGTTTTGCTGGGAAACAAAGAAAACAATACTGATTTAGCCTGAGCTGAGGGGTTTGAGGGAACGGTCAAGCCAGTTTCAACAATGATGCCATTTCTGGGGACAACCACAGAGCAATAGTCAACTTTTTCCATCTCAGAATAGCAAGAACTCAGAATTTAGAGTTTTTACTTAAGATGTGGGTACCCATGTCAAATCTCACTTTTGTTAATTCAGAAGGAATTGGTTCTGAGGTCTAACATCTTCAGTGCATGCCCTGCCTGCGAGGCTACCAATGATTCCTTCCCAGTGGCTTTGACGTTGCCTCATCTAAAACACTGAGTAAACTCTAGGAAGACTGGCTGACTCTACCTTGATAATCACAGGACTTACTGAGACTGAAGGTCACAGCTAGGTCTTCATTTAGACAGAGTGAAGTGCCAGATGGTGGACATGCAAACCTTTCTGACAAGCTATATATAACTGAATAGAGGTTCCAGGTGATTGCCTCCCCTCAAGCATTAGCTTAGGGCTTTGGAGGTGTTCACACTGAGCAAAGACGCTCCCAATAGTCTTCACATCTTGTGCAGTTACCTAAAAACATTTTACTTTCAGGCAAAGCCCAGAGACCTGACTTCAGAAGAAACTCTTCAGACTGAAAATGATATAAGACTTTTTAAACCCAAACACATTACGCATTGCCCTTGAGGAGGAGCAAAAGAAAGATCTGCTAGCGTTGGTTTCTTAAAATGCCTCTTGATAATGATAAATCACCTTGAAATCCAGGCAGGCTTAGTCCAGATGGGTCTAGGTACTCCATGCATATACTGTGGGCCATATCTGCCTCCTTTTTTTCCTGGTAGGAGAGCACTTATGCATTTTTCTCCATGTGAAAAAAGAAACCTGCACATTTTTCAGGGTGGGTTGCACTGGATGATCTCTAAAGGTCCCTTCCAACCCCTACCATTCTGTGATTATGTGATTTTTCACAACCTCTTTCCTTCTACCTAGAAGAATCACAGGCAAAGCAACCATTTGGTCTAGGCTCCAACAAATAGCCCTGGCCAGACGTAGTTGAAGGACACCTGGTAGTGAAGCTATATGAAGAGGTGTCTGTGGCTGTACAATGAGGTCCTGCTTCCCTTGCCGTGCTGCAGCCCAGTTGAGGTGTGGACAAGAGGCCAAGGCATGAAGTGAGACATGGCTCTCTCAAAGTGTTGCTGACACAGGTCCTCCATCATGGATGACCTGTCTAAGAAGATTGCTATTCCACAGCCAGGGTGAGGTGCCAGAGCACTTTTCCCCACTGATGCTGCAGACTAGTCCTGGCTTATTTGTAAATTTGATGGTGAAAAGAATGAGGGGTTTGGAAGGATCTCTTTTTTCCTTTTTTTTTTTTTTTCCTGTAAAAGCCTCTTACTTCAAAGAATTAATCTGAACAAGATGAATCTTAACTCAGACACTGCTGAGTCCTCTCAGGTTCACTGCTCAGTGACAGATGACATTTCTCCTCCAGCCTTGTCAGAAAAGAACAGCACTAATTTGAATCTCTGTCTCATACTGCTTCATTAGAACATAATGAGGCAAAATTACTGGGTTTGCTGGCACCACTCAGTGATTCAACACCATATCCCTCCTCAAAGTCAACAAAATAAGAGATATCAAGCCTTCCTGCACTACATGGCACTGACTCATTGACTCAGGATCAAGGCAGAAGATCAACTAAAAGTTTTCTAAGGGATTTGCCATTATTGTAGTGTATGGCATACTAACCAAACCAGAAGTATCCCCAAAGGGTCAAGAGACAAACAAGGCAGATGTAGCAGCTAAAAGACATTGGAGTGAAGCTGCTGCAGCACTACCATTCCTAAGCACTGCACAGGGAGTTAATGGGCCCCATGTGCTCCAGGAATGTGAAGTTCTGCGTGGGCTGGGAGATTTATGCTCTTGACATTGAGGGAACTTCCTGACTAAGAGCTAATTGCTTTGGACTGTGAATGCCTCTGTTCTGAATTACTGTAACTTTATCAAACAGTAAACTTAAGGCAGCAGCAAAGCCAGACAGTCATCCTATGCAAGATGCCACAGGTTTAACCTCCCATTTCTGAGGATGTGGAACATGCAGTATTTTTGTTTAACAAAGTTCATATTTAGTTGTCATTTAAGTATCACCAGAAGATGAGACTGGCCTCATTATGGTTGTTTTCTAGTTTATCTTCAACAAGAGCCAACAGTGAAGGTATGTGGAAGAATGTAGGAGCAGAGCGGCTATAGTGCTTTCCCATTCCAACAAGCTGTGGTACATGCTGAACCCCAGTTGATGTCTTTGTATTTCAGTAATCTTCAGTCATTTCAGTGATTTCTATTAATTTGTCCATTATTGACTCGTGTAAACTGCTGTCAGCCCAAACATCCCACCACTCAAACAAACGTTGTGTGAAGAACACCCTCCTTTTGGTTTGTACTTGCTGTTTGCTAATCACTACACCTCCCACACAGTATTTAGGTGGTTATTCAGGTTGCAGCAGAGTTTAGTAGACAGTATGAGATAGATACTTCAGACTAACAGAAGAGACCAACAGATACTTGAAACAAGACTCAGAAATCTCTGACTCTCTGATCATCAAACCTGAAGTTCAGCTCCCTGTGAGGAAAGAATGAACAAATGTGTTTGAAGGATCTAAAAATGTGGATGTTCAGTTATAAGCTCAATGGTTCAATAACTTTGCTTTTACCTGTGTAACTCACTGAGACACTCAACAAAAGTTTGGATGCTTAAATATTCAGAGGAAACATGAAAGCAGGTAGAGGAACGTACTGCAAAAGGAGAGGAAGATAGCTCAGTGAGAGGGAAAATGAGCAGCTCTGAAAAGATCTGGAGAAGGCACATGTACATATGTAGGTACAGTAATAGATGAGGAGGTCAACAGGATGGAGAGAGAAAAAAAAGCCCATTGGTCTGCATGCTGTTTGCAATAGTTTTATTTGAATGTGTATGCAGAATTAAGAAAATCACAGAGCATAGGAGTGCCAAAAACCGAGGAAAACAAGATTGCTTTGGAAAAGGCTCTAACTCTTTCTACCACATGGTTAACAGAACCTTTATTCTCCAGCCCCTTATTAATGCAGAATTGTCAGGCTCCTCTGCGAACCTTGAATACTTCTAATTCATTTCTGTGGTTCCCTGAACATCCAAACAAGACAGAAATGTAGTCAGTTAACTTATTTAGGAAGGCCTTCTCCTCTTGCTCGTACCACTCACATTGCAGTATATTGCTGTCATTGTTTAAAGTATTACTGGCAAATAATATTGCTTTGTGCATTATAAATAGAAATTAGGCAGCAAATGAAATTAAATATGGACTGAAAGGCACAAATTCCTGAGCACAACAGTCTGTGTGTCTGACAGGAGATATAAAAACTTTGTTAAGTTTGCCCATGACCAGCCTAATTTGATCTTGGATTTTAATTTTTTATTTAATGTTGTATTACATGTCTACAAAATGCAACAGCCCCTTGAAACTGAAAACAAAACCACCAGCACAAGATCTCTCCAGGGTATCCCAAATTATATAAAACCTGATCTGTTTGAATTCTACTTTTTCAGTGTTCTTGTGCAATAGAGAACAGTAAAAAGCAAGTTAAAAATATACAATGTTAGGGTTATATGGGAAAAAATAACAGTAGACATCTGTGAAGGACAAGTTAGAAAGAAATCTCTGTTTTGGCTGTAAGTGCCTTTCATCCATAGGAAAGATTGTAGTGACAGGACATTCTTTGATTACTACAGTCTGTTATGGAGGGATGGGATCCACTCCTTCTTGTCTAGAAGTGGCAAGGGAATATTTGGCAGCAGGTTGGCCAACTTGGTGAGGTGAGTTTTAAACTGAAAGGCTTAGGAGGCAGGATTCAAAGTGACAACACTCACACCATTGCAACCAAAGCAGTGACAAAAGATCCTTAGTTCACTCTCACGATGAGAACCAGAAGATCAACCACCTCAAGTATATGTACACCAATGCAGGAGCCTGTGGAACAAAGAGGAGTAACAAACTCCATATCCAGTCAGAGAGTTATGATATCATAGGAATAACTGAAACATGGTGGAACAATTCACATGACTGGAGGATCACCATGAATGGTTGTAGGTTGTTTTGAAAAGACAGACAGGGAAGAAGATGAGGAAAGGTTGCACTCTATGATAAGGAGAAGCATTGCAACTTTGGCAATTGTGGAAGCCTTGTTGAATGCCTCTGGGTCAAGATCAGAGGGATCGTCTCCAAGGCAGATCTTAGATTAAGCATCTGCTACTGACCTCCAAACCACCTAAGACCAAACCAAGATGATAATGCCAACAAAGCAGTATTTGGGCCACCTAAACAAGCTTCAGGTCAACAGCACCTGTTTCTTACAGGTAACTGGAACATTTGTTGGAAGAACAATACAGCAGCTGACATATCATCCATCAAGTCCTTGGAATGCATAGTGGACTGCTTCCTCATAACAAATATTAGATGCGCCAACCAGGAATGAGGCACTGCTGGACTTGCTGCTTATAAACCAGGAAAACCTGCTTTGTAACACTTGCCTTGGCTGCAGTGATCACAGTCTGTGGGGTCTGGGACCCTGCTGAACACCCTGAAGGTTAATTCTAAGACAAAAGTTTTAGAAGAGCAAACTTCAGCTCACGTAGAGCTCAGCTGGGAAGAGATTCTGTGTGAAGCTTCCATGGAGGATAAAGAAGCTAGTGAGTACTGAGAGTTTTTCAAGAACACTTTCCTGGAAGCACAAAACCAATTCATCTCCTTTAAGGGTAAAGCAAGCAGGGGGAGTAAGAAACCCCCTTGGCTTAACTACAAGCATTTGAGTCTGCTCAAAGCCAAAAGAGAAGAGTATCAGACATGGAAAATACCATTTGACAACTACAAGGGCACTGCCAGGACATGCAAAGATGCAGATAGAAGAGCTCAGCTTGAGTTGAAATTGGCTGGAGATGTCCAAAACTACATGAAAGGGTTTAAGGTACATAAAAACCAAGTAGTCGCAGAAGGAAAATATTGGCCCACTGTTAAACAGGAATGGTGGACTACTCATCAACAACACTGAAAAAGCAGAGGTTCTCAACACCTTCTCCATCTCTGTATTTAACAGCACTGTTGGGCCCCAGACCCTGGGAATAAAAATCCAGGTTGATGCAAACACAGACCCACCATCAGTGAAAGAAGACTTGGTATGTAGACTATTACAGGAGTTTCCCCCTACACACCGATGGGCCCTGCTAATAGCCACCTAAGAGTGTTAAGAAAGCTGACTGATGTTGTTGCAAGTCTGCTATACATAAACTTTGAGAAGTTGTGGGGATTGGGGGACATCCTAGAAGAGTGGAAGAAGGCTAATATCACCCCCATCTACAAGAAAGGCTTAAAAGATGATCCAGGAAATTATAGGCCTTTAGTTTCACTTCAGTGCCTGGGAAACTTCTGAAATGAATCTTCCTGGGGCCATCACAAGTCAAATGCAGCATGTGACTGGGAAAAACCAGCACGGATTCACCAAGGGCAAATCATGCTTGACAAAACAGATTGCTTTCTTTAACAAAGGAACCTGCTTGGTTGATGTGTGGACATTGTCTGCCTGTGTTTCTCCAAAGCTTTTGCTATGATTTCCCACAGCCTCCTCCTAGAGAAACTGACATGTTATGATGGTAGATGAGAATTGGCTGTGGTCCTTGTGGTGGGTAGGAACTGGCTGACAGGCTGCACCCAAAGGGTGCTGGTAAATAGCTCCTTTTCAAACTGGCAACCTGTCACAAGTGGGGCCCCTCAGGGATCGATTTTGGGCCTAATGCTGTTGATTATCTTCACAAGTGAACTGGATGATGGGATCAAACGTACCTTGAGACAATCTGCCAATGATATCTAGATTGAGTGGGGAAGTGGACACTTTGGAAGAGAGAGCTGCTGTGCTTGAAGACCTGGATAAGCTGGAAGAGTGGACTAACAATAAACTGTTGAAGTTGAACAAAGACAAATGGAAAACATTGCACATGAGAAAACATAAACCAGGAGTGCAGCACAGCCTGGGATCTACCCATCTGGGGAGCAGCTCTGTTGAGGGGGACCTTGAGGTCTCGGTGGACAACAACCTCAATATTGGTGAACAGCGTGCTGCTGTTGCAAAGAGAGCCAATAGGATTGAGGAGTGTCACATCAACAGGGGCATCACCAGTAGAGATAAAAAAGTCATTATCCCACCTTGTTCAGTGCTTGTCAGGCCACATTTGGAATACTTTGTTCAGTTTTTGTCCTGGCTATACTGAAAAAATATGGACAGGCTGGAGATAGTCTAGAGAAGGGACACAAACACGATGAAAGAACTGGGAAGCCTGCTGTATGAGGAAAGGCTGAGAGAACTGGGTTTGTTCAGCCTTGAGAAGGCTTAGGGGAGACTTTATCACCATGTTTCAGTATTTAGAGGGTGGCTACAATTAGAACAGAGATGCCTCTTTTACAAGGAGTCACGTGAAAAAGACAAGAGGTGAGTGGTACAAGTTACTCTTGAGGAAATTCCAAATGGACACAAGAGGAAAAGTTTTTCACAGAAATCAGTCATTGGAATAATCTCCCCAGGCAAGTAGTGGATTCCCTGAGAGTGGACACTTTTAAGGTTCAGATGGACAAGGTGCTGGGCCATCTTGTCTAGACTGTGCTTTTGCCAAGGAAAGATTGGATCAAATGATCCTTGAGCTCCTTTTCAACCTGGTATTCTATTATTTTGTGATTTTATGACATTCCAATTACTTAAACTACGTAAAACATGAACTATCTGCAATCCCAGATGCCCTGCAGTAAGCCGGTGGGGAACTATACCCAGCTTTCAGGATTTTCACTTGCAGTCAGGTTCCATACTACCTGGGCATTTTCCACATAAAATATGAACCAGATGTAAAAGTCCCCACTGAACTTCTCAGAGTCTTCAGCTTATTTTTATGTATGTTAATTAATTTTATGGATTTTCTTAAGCTTTGTTTCCAGTTGTAACTTTCACAAGAACACTGAGGATATTTTTGGTGACAATTAGAGCAAAGAATGTTGAGTTTCCAACAGCATCTATCATTTTCTGCCGTGGTAGTAAGGCCTTTTGGAAGATTAAGGTTAATCTTTCCTGCCTCCTGGCTCCTAAAGATAGCATCCAGGCTCTCCTGTCACTGCATGGCAAGTTCATTTCACAACTTCAAAGCTCCCCATTATCAGTGATGTGCTCATAACCCTCCTACATTTCTTTCTCTGCTTGCTTCCTCTTTGGCATTTTAGAGACAGATTTAGCTACCCTGCTAGTTCCCATATCAATACTTAACATAAGATGCAAGAATCCAGTCTGGTATCTGCTAACTGGATGTTTCCTCTACAGGCATCTTTGAGGCTCTCTGTAAACCCAAAAACTCCAAAAATGCTGAGTTAGGATCAGATAATTTTCAGTTTTGTATTGCAAACCTTGAAACATTTTCATTTTTTCCATGAGGTTTACATCAGAAGCTTCTTGGAAGACATGTTTCCTTCAAAAACACATTTTGGTTTTGGAGAAGTGCTGCTTTTCTCTCCGCTTCTGCTGGAAAAGCAGCAGAAACCAACATCAGCTTTGCTTTGCTAGAAAAAGCTATTGCAAAGTCTGCTGGGGAATGAAGGGCTGTAGGTATCCCCAAAGCATAAGTAGAAGTACATAGAGATCTGAGCTCTTCTTCAACTTGACTGGACGTGAATCTGCCCTGATCTGAAAGCCAAGTGTCTAAGCATTCCCAAACTCCTTGTCTTTGCAAGCTGAATGCTCTGATTTTCCCACTTTATGTAGCAGGAGGAGGAGGCATTGAGTGCAGACACCCAGCACAGTGTAGCATGGAGGCACAGAAATCACAAAACAAGGACTGAATCATGCTTAAAGCTGTGCTGAAGTCAAAGAGGATCCTATGCAGACCCAGAGAGCTGGAGCTTATTTCATGATCGTGGGCTGGGCCGGTGTACGTGATCCTACACATATGGCAAAGTTCCCATAGATCTTCATTATGTGGGATGAGGACATGAATGAGCTGGGACTGAGGAAACACTTAACACACAGGAGAGCTTTGTAAGTGTTTTAATTACAGCCTCTTGCTTTAAGACTCTAACCATGATCTACAGTGGTAATTTATACTGCAGATCTGTACTAAAACTGTTCCACAGTCGGTGTGATATTGCAAATGGGAGTTTAAGAACTGCTGATTACTTTGGAAATGTTGCCTTGTAAAAAAGACATAGAAATAAGTGATAATCAAGGGTGAAAGGGATTACTGCTGGTGATTTAAAAGCTTGCTAAAGCAGAGTCAAAATCTCAGAGCTAGAGTGTTTGTTTTAGCCAACAAAAATGCAAAGATGAACAGACTGGTGGAGTCCTTGTTCGAACAACTGGCAGGCAAGTAGCAATAAATCATGGAGAAAACATTTCCTAAACTCTTCCTTTTAATAAATTAGGTGTTTATAAAATAGCTCGGGAGAACATGTTGATACAGAACTGCTAGCTAGGTAACGAGCCAAATCCATCTCTGCATGTCGGTCGAGTTGCACCAGGGATGAATTTGGCACTGTCTCTCTATAAACATGAATCAAATTGTTTGCATTTTGTCACCCCTGACCCAAGAGGATACATTTCCCTGGCAACAACAATTAAGAGTCTGACAAAAACACTACACATTATCTGTGTTGTTTTTTTTCTTCCTTAGCGAAAGTTGTATTTTCCCACCCATGCTCCTTCCTAAGTAAGGAAGATTAAGGGGCCCATCCAGTTTCCTGTAAAATCAAAGATAAAATTTCCACTAGCTTGTACAGCTACAGCAGAGCTTTCTTCATTTTGGAATTATTTATTGGATCGATAGGCTGAGCCAGGCAGCAGCCCCAACCCCCTTGTCCCTAGTGCTTGCATTCTGGCAAGTTACAAAACTTCTCTTGTCCATGGCAAATGCAAAGAGAAGAGGAAAGAGGCTGCACCAGTGATGCTCTAGGAGCCTCCTGGGTTTCCAGGTATTTAGGGGAAGATTAGAGCATCTAATGGGAATTTCTATGGGAAATTCACCAAAAGGAAGAGCTACAGAGGCATTCTGGGATCACACAGATATTTAACTAAGAGACACATCAAGATTTTCCTCCAATCCAAGTTTTGGCCCAGTGGATCCTGTCTATGTAAAAGTGACTCCTCTGTCTGGCCCTGGTTTTGGCTCCTGCTCCCAGAGATACTCCCTTAAACACAAGATACTCTTGCATCTCATAAGCATTGCATGAAGAGATATTACTCTTCGTGGATGTCTCTGACTGAATTTGCCATCAGGTCTGCCCTTTCCTTTGTATCTGTATCGCAGAACTTGAGTTCTGGATGGCCCTGTAGAAGCAGCTGTAATCTTCACACCATCCTTCTAACATGACAAATAGAAAATCAGTAACTATTCCCTCATGTTTTTATTCACTTTAAAATATTTAGAAAAGTTTATACCCTCTCAGTCTTCTCTTCCTGATCCAATATGAACAAAGACTAAATTGTAAGTATAGAGCTAATAACTGCAGAGGTTTCCATCACAGTTTTTTCCCAGCTAGATATAACACACTAAGATGAGAGGAACAGTATGCACACTAGTTATAACACATAGGATACTACCTATCAAGCATCAGCAAACCTCTGCTCAGAGCTGTGCAGAATGCAGTCTTTGTCTTTAAGGAAATGCACATGCAAAAAGGCTTCGTCCCATCAAACTTCATTTTCAGAGGAAACCTGAATGATTGTTTCAGTGTTTATGTACTCAGGCTTCAGGCAACCACAGCATCTGTAATGCATCTGTAAATGGTGTATTTATTCCCCTGTAGTGAGCTGAGCTGTTAACAATGCAAACTGACTGTAATGAACGCTCACCTCTGTTGCAGATAAAACCTGCTTCTGCTTACTTGAGATGGCTGAACCTTTTAGCTGTCACTGCAATGAGGTGGGAGGCAGGTAACAGTCATCACACCCAATCACTGCAGTCAACAGTACAAAAGAAGAGTATTTCTATTGACTGCACTTGAGAAACCCTGTGAAGTTTTTTTACCTGAATGATGGTAAGTCAGAAAAAATATCAAGAGAACAAAACAACATCTGTTTTCCTCCTTTCTTGCTTACTTGTGTAGCGACATGATAACCCCTCTATCAGAATCAGTAGCCTTTTTCCGTTAGCAAGACTCTGCAGTCATTATCACCACACAGAAAAAAAGAGCCTAAATCTGCTTTTTGCTGCTTTTGAGCAACAGGCTGGGGAATAGGGAAAGAGAGATTTTCCACATCTGTTTCCTCCATTCACCTCCTGTTCTCTGCGGCAGGGCAGGAAGCGTGCTGCTCTGCGCACCAGCCATTGACCCCTCTGGGAGTCAGCCTGCCAGCGGGGCTGGAAGTCCTTCACACTTCATCTCCTGGAGCTTTGAAAACACGGGTTGCTATTAAACCCAGCCCAACTTGCTGTGTCAGGGCAGGAGTCTGAACAGAGTGTGTGGTTTACTTTGGGTGTAGTAAAGAAAAAAGGGAAATAAAAACCAAGAAGTCAGTGAAGGGAAGGTAAAAACACTAAAAGCTGGCTTCACCAGGGATATTTCATTAGCTGTGCATGTCAATGTGAGGGGCTGGCTCTTTTGTGGGTATGCCCTGGCTGTCCTTTCAACTGCACTACAGATCAGTGCTACCAAGAGTTCCCTTATCAACCACGTCTGTCTGCTTCATAAATCTCCTTCAGGACGTCTTCTCTGCAGGAGGAGCTGTGTTTGACTCATTTCTGCTACACACAGGTCCTTAAAGTTTCGTCACTTGGATGGAACAACTCCAACATCTTCCCTGTCCCACCCCAAGGAGCCCAGCCCTCTGGAAAGATTAGCCCCTGTCTGCCTTCTCCCCCTGACTTCTGTGAAGTTTCCCTTCAAACTTTATTTGAGGTGCCACTAGCCAGTGTTACCCCACAACATGATCTGCCAAGAAACTCTCCCACTTGCTTTGGTGCTTCCTCACTGCATGTGGATGTCATACCTTGCAAGCATGTTTGCCATAGCACAGCACACAAAAACATGTTGTTGTTCTCCACCCATCCCCTCCTGACAAAGAATACTTATGAGCAATGAAAGATAAACACTTGCCATTCAAAACCTCCTTTCCCAGTAACCTCTAGGCATCTGGCCCCTGTCTCTTAGTGCAAAGCTAGTTCCTTGCCTGATTTCATCCAGCTCGTTTTCACACTTTCCAAAATTTTAAACTTGCATGCTGATGAGCCCTTGAGACTGATTAAAAATAGCTTGTGTTAGGCAAAAACACCAGCCAGGCCTTCACTGTGCAACAGCCTGTGCCAGCACCTCACAGAGCACTTGGTCTGATTCAGTGGAGGCTGGAGAGTCAATTCAGAGGTCAGCTCTTCAGCTTGGGTCTCTCAGTGGGACTGATAGGGGGACCCTGCTGAAGGCTGACTCCTCTTACCAGGAAGGGATAGGAAAGAAAGGGGGAAAGAGGTTGAAATATTAAGGGATTTCTAGCTTCTACAGCTGGAAACGAGAAGGCAACACGGAACTGAATTCATGAAGAACCCAATGGCTGCCTGTGCAAGGCAGGTTGAGCATGCAGAGAGACCACTGAGTCTTTCTGGCAGTGTTGTTCCCATCTGCAGACAGCAGAGCATGCACAGATGCCCACATCTGGGTTGCAGAGGAGAGTGTACAAGGTCAGCAGGAAAGCAAGAGATGCAAAGAGTTGTAGCAGAGAAAGAACACAAGAGACAGAGATAACATTGTGACTCCCTTCAACATTTGTCATTTCCTAAGCACAGGGTACAAGGCCGTGTTGTTTCTCACACACTGCAAAGAATGTGCTTTCATCTTCACTTCACCCCAACCTTTTAATCCCTGACGACCTCCTTAATAAAACATGCTCTGAATACTCAGTAAAGACAACTGCAAATGAATCCCTGGCACACACAGAAATGTAGGGCTTAGTGTCAGGTGTTCAGTATAGTTCCAGGATTATATACAATTAGACCGTCTAGACCACATTCAGAAGGGATGTGGATGGGGTGAGGATTACCAGCTGGGAAATCAGATATTCAGTGAGAGGGTGGGGAGCTGGACTGGGTCAGGACAGGAGGCCAAGTGGAAGCATAAGAAAGCACCAGATAAACTGCCGCTGGGATGGATTTATTGTATGCCCTCAGCTTTCTTGCATTTAGCTATGTCCTCTGCTTCTACTTGCATGTCTTTCTTCCTCTACATCCCAGTTAGCAAGGAAAGTGGCATTGTCCTCCATTAACACCAGGCAAGTAAGACACGAATTGAGTGGTGACATTCAGTTACACTAAGCTTCACCTCCCTTCTGCCTTCTGTATGTGTCCCAGTGCTTCAGAGACAACAAGCTTAGACATCTCTTAGACAAAAAATCATGTGATCCTCTACGTGTGAATATTCTGTCCTCTCGTTTCATACAGAGGGTCTGTGGCAGACCAAAACCTGAACCCAGGTCCTCAGGTTGTTGTTCTAACCCTTGGACCATGCTCCTACCCATGGCCCTGCCCTTTCAATGGCCTGGGATGTTCACCTTATTGCCACATGCGGGAGTATTCCTGCAGAAATCAGTACTGAGTCATGATCTGACATGTCACAGCGAGTACTTCTCAGATTGAAAACAGAAAAAAAACACTATTTTCTTCCTCTTTATGTTTCCTGAAGGCAACTGGGCCCAAATCTCCTCCTGCAACAATGCTGAATATTGAAGAGGCACACAGGGCAGATGACCCATCTCTCCTCAGCCTGAGGCTCCCAGCACAGAAGCTGGTTTCCTGGGGCCAGTCGCAACAGCACTATGTGTTATTCTTACTTGTATCTTGAGCTTTAACACCCTAAAGTTACTGAGGATGACATGAGATTTTCTTCTGCTCTCCCTTCCCGGGGTATTCTCCTGGGAAGTGGGTGCAGATTTGCTTTGTGGACACTTGGCACGAGGCCTGCTGGCACATGCTGGCCACAGACCACTCTTGGTGGATCTCTTCTTTCTCTTTTGCACTGGACTGTGCTGTGCCTGGCATCGGTGTTTTGGAGCCAGATGGTCCTGCAACTTGTTGCTTCTTGTAGTTGAGCTCTGCCAGCATGAGCAGACGGATTGGAGGGGCCTCAGCGAGAGCAGGAAACCGCTTTTGCTGAAGCGTAGGAGCTATTTTAAACACATCAGCATAGTCTAGCGTGGAGAAGACCTTGCTGTCTCAGAAGCATATTTAGCCAATCTGATAATGAAACCTCACCATATTTTACAAATCCAATCATTTACTCCTCTCCAGTCAGGACCTGGGGTCGGAAGGCTTCATGCAGTTCCAGCTATTAGCAAGGAGGGCCCTTTCTCCAGCAATCAGATGAGGAAAAACACATTTTTCACTGCATCAGCTGGATGCAAAGCCCTAACTTCACCTGCTTCTTTATTTACTCCTCCATCAATGTTGTTGGATGACCTGCAGGTACATCTTGGCACCCCTCTTGTCCTACTCTGCTCACTGTTTCTGCAAACCTGTTTAACCTGTCCATGCTAACCCCTGTGAGCAGCAGCCCTGTGTGTTCTATCCCCAGAGCACCAGGAGCCTTCATCCTTGCCTGGGACAACAAACTGGTCCTATGCTCAGGACGCTCCTCATTGTTGGGGGCTGTGGATGCTTTATGCTGTCAACAGCAGAAAATATAGAAACCCTTCTCTGTCTGCAATCCAGCAGAGAGATATCAAGATGATGAGGGGACT
>WBNH01010073.1:0-44484 GCA_013401255.1 Urocolius indicus
CATCTGGGAAAAAACAACCCCATACACCCTTGGTGCATCCATGTTCCCTTGATGAATCCATGTTGACTCCCCCTGATAACCATCTTTTCCTTCAGTCACTCTAATTTCAGCTGTACGTGAACTCTTCCCATGGATCCTTTAATGCTGCAGATTCAGGAGAGAGAAATAGGTGACTGTACTCTTATCTGCACATACTACTCGTGTCCAGCTCAGAGTCTAGGATATCCAACTTTCGCAGTGGTAAACATGAGTTTTCAGGTAGAGGTGATGGGCAGATAGCTGAGGAAACAGAAGGCCTTAACCTCCTGCAACTTTTTGAATTGCTGAATTGAGACTGGGATCTTGAGTTTTTTGTTCCTTCACCATAAGTTCCCATTCAGCCTACTGAAGGAACGTTTTGGTTTAAGTGTTTGGACGACAAACTTCCTTGAAAACCTCGTCATCAAGTACTGCATTGAAATTCAAAAATCTGTTAGAGGAACAAGGAAAGAAAACTCTTGGTTTGCTAGTAAGTGTATTCCCACTGAAGCAAAGTTAAGCTCCACAAATGATGAGAGAAGAGGAAAGCTGAAACCAAGAATGGTACCCTGAGGTCAAACTGAAGAGACTATTCAGCCACCCTCCTAGTAGAGTGTTGTCTGAACATGTTCAGTACTTTGTAATAGTGAACACACTAAAAGCATACCCTAAAGCTTAAGTATATGCATTCAAATGTTTGCTGCACTTTTTATCTTTGCATAGTTTTGAAGAACATCAGCATTAATTGTACTTCAGTAATGAATTTAGATGTACCTAATCAGCCCATTATGAAGTAAGCTTGGCATTTAAAATCCTTAGGCGTGCCAGTCTAATTTTGGCAGTGAATTTTCCTCTTAAGTGCAGTTTTACAATTTATTTTCAAAATAGTTCTCCAGATATACAAGTTCCCCAAATGCTAATTCCATTGTAAATTATCAGCTTTTCTACATTTAGGTAGTGGATATCAAGGTTTGAAAAGAAAAAGACCTACATAAAAGAAGAAATAATACCCTGAAAGCTGTAGAAAATAAGTGTTTAAACTTTACATCTTAGCAGAATATTGGGATTCCGCACAAAAATCTATTTGGAAAATTTCTTTCCTTGGCAACAGAAACAAATTGTCATTTCAGTAATAACTCAGGGAGGAAAGAAAAAGTTGAAAGTTTCTTTCAAATATTCCTTGGGAAATTAGAAAATGCTATTTTCAACCTGTTCCTTAGTGATTCCTGTAGCATAAAGTTGCTAGAGTTCTTGGTGGATGCACTTTAGTGGAGATGACCTTTCTTACAGGCATGAGTGACATGGTCCATAGGAGATGAGATGCAAATGAGTGTAAAAGGAAATCAGATTGGACCCTAAAGAACATTCTCTCACATTCTTGTTTATTATTTGGAGCAAAAAAGGAATATCTGTGTTTAGAGGAAAGATGAATATTGTTCCATAAGTTCAAATATGTGGTTTTTTTTACTTCCACTCTTTCTAGATATCAAGAATAACATACAGATGACACAGTGATTGCATAACATTTCAGCTAAGGTGTAAATTCTCAGAAACATGCTGAATGGGCTTAGATACTGTATATTTTAGTGTTATCGTGGTATTTATCATGAATTACTGTTACTCTGCTGGTAACTGTAACATATTTTCCTTCTTAGGGGATTTTTTTTTAAATGCTTTCAGAATTACTTTTTATAATTGCACAAAATAAGGTTCATCTGAATCTTAGATTGTAAGTGCACTGCTGTTTGGAGATCTGATACAAGCATATACCCACTACCTGAACCATCCCACACTGGAAGTTTTTTTTTGAAACCTTTTTTTTTTTTTTTTTGCTATCCAAAATATTTATTTTAGGGGCTTGATTCAGTCACCCAATGTCACTTGAAATGCTCTACATCACCCATCAGCATTGGGCAGGCAGATGACATACAAGGTTTGCCGGAGACCTCTGTCCTTGAGCACAACAGGATGCCATGAAGGATACCCTCTGTTATCTTCTATACCCTCTGGTACTGAGTACCCATCAATAGAAAAGAGGGTGAAGCCCAAGGCATTCTTGTCCATCAGTATTTTACAGACTTGTAAACACATACAGTCAGATGTGAGATTATCCTGTCCAAGCCAAACTTTTCAGTCATTAACAGAAATGCAGTAATATTAGTTTAAATACATATATAACAATGCAGGTTTCTGCAATAGGTTTTAATGAGTCTTACAACTCCTCTTATTCTGAGTGCTTTTTAAAAATTAATGTTTCTTTGCTGAAATTTCTTCTTGTGCTGAAGGGAAACTATTTACACTAACAAAATAGCCTGGGAGAGTAATTAATTTACTTTTTATAATGTAATCACACATCTGATCAACAAAACTGGTCACCCAAATTTTTAGTGCTTCTTTATTAGTCAGATACTTATATGTTTTGATAAAGCAGATAAAGTTAAGTAAGCTAAGGAGAAACCATTCAATTCTGTAACACACAGTTTACAGAGCAGCAAAGTTGTGAGGGCCTGAGAAAGAGGCCAGAAATTAGCTTGCTCAAAGAGATCAAGCAGATCTCCACCAGCAGATTTTATATTTTGTCGACTTTGAAGGCTATTACAGCTTTTGTGCCCATGCAGTTTCTACAATGACAAAGTTAACTCCTATTGTTCCATGCAAGGATCTTGTCAAGTGCATATCTTATGCTTTTGAGCCTCCCATGCATTTCATTCCCATGTAGAGTGTGTATCATCTGTTACATGATTCAGGTCTCTAAGGAAAGCAGGAGCACTTACTGACATCTGCAATACTCTGGTTGATCAACTGTTCTTAATTTCCCCAAAGTGTTCCTTTTTCTAGCTCCTTTTTCCTTTGTTCTGTAATTAGACCCACATGTTTCTATTTTTAGTTCTAGTCCTTAGGCCCAAAACATGTTTCTGATTGTAGATGTTGCCCTTCTTTGAACTTTTGCCTCCCTGACTCAGCAGCCAAGTGTCTGAGCACTAAAATACCCTGGTGCCATCAGTGACTTTGCCACACTTACCTCTGTGAGCCAAGTTCGCTGTTTTTGAGCTTTGACCACTTTGGCACCCTGTCACAGCCAGAAGGTGAGAACCACAATGTAGATGGAAGGCCAGACAGAACTGCAGTGATGGAGGCCACTGTCCTCAACTGTCCATCATTTTCATCTCAATAGTTATCGCAGGGCTAATGTGAGCCAGGACCTTCTCAGGAAGAGTAAAGATTCAGCCTTTTTAAGTCCTCTGACTCATTATGTATCATGCAAGTGGTTTTGCTTGTATTTTGCTATGTGTAGCCATGAAAAATTAATTTGAAAACAAATAGGCTATTACAGGATAAATTAAAAAAAAAAAAAACCAGCACCACTTGACAGGAATCAAGTGAGGATAACTGGAAAGAGGCAACAGAAGGAACTGCAGTAGAGGTGAATGAATAAAGGAAAAGGGAGTAAAGGGATTAAATGGTAAAGAAGACAATGAGGAAGAAAGATGAAAGTACAGAGGAACAGTAACAATACAATGAGCATTAAAAAAGCAAAGAGATATCGGGAAGAGAAAGATAAAAGGAAAAAAAAGACAATGGAAGAAAATGAGAGACAAAAAATATCAAGGGAACACAGGTACAAAATAGAGTGAAAGAAATAATCTTGCATCTCTCCTTTGGAGTAGACAAAATGCCTGAAAGATTTTAAAATTACTCACAAGACTGTTCCAACAATGCTGCTAGCAGCACCCTTACAGGTTCTGTTACTCATTCAGTTCAGCCACGATGACAGGTTGGATATGTGTCGGAACACATGGCTAAACAGCAGACGATAGGAACCAGCAAGTACAGGGTTACATAGGATGGATCTAACTACATGATCAGAAGAAGTAAAACTGAAAACAAATGGGAAAGCATAAAAGGAAACCCACAGGACAGTTAATTCAGTCTCAGAAGCTGCATGGTCCCGTGCTTAGCATTACTCATCAGTCTGTGGGAGGAGTGCTGAAGTTATATTTTTGTCTAAGAGGTTATTGGGTGAGGATACTGTCACTCCTGAGAGATGGCTGTGCACATAGGGAGTGCAGGCTTGGGCCAGACCGTCCTGTCCTGTCCCATTCCATTCCTGCTGCTCATCCAGCTGCTCTGATCTTCCTCGTAAACAAGATGATTATTTGTTTTGGGTTTTGGGTTTTTTTTTCCTTCTGGTTTGCTTTCACATCCCCACTTCTTTTAACATAACAGGAAGCATATCAGACACCTTCAAGATCTACATTTTTTCCAGTTAACATGGTGTTGTTCACACTTAGTTTTCATAGAAGAAATAAGGAAGAATATTTTCCAACTACTTTTTCCTATTTCTTTTCATTACTCACTATGTCATTGCCTGTATATAGCTGTCTTTTACAGCCTTCTACTAGTCTCCATCAGAGTATAAATAGTTTCTGTTTATCTGGTTCCTACTATTGTTCCATTTCCAGTGACCTGGGGGATGTGTGCATTTAATTGTGATACCATACCTGTGTTACAGTGATTACTAATGAAAGACCACATTAAAAGAGTCACTTCTGTCTCATCTTGTGATGTTCTGTGAACAGTTCCCTTATTGTTGCCCTTCTAAGATGAGACAGAAAAAATGTCATGAATACATGACAGAGACAAAGCTCAGATGTGTTTTTTTGGAGACACCATTTATTAAAGATTGCCTTTAGTACGTACCTTTACCTCCAAGGGAGGAGACTCGACACCCTCCCTGGGCAGCCTGTGCCAGGGCTTCCTCACCTGAACAGTGAAATAGTTTTTTCTTACGTTTAAATGGAACCTCTTGTATTCCAGCTTCATCCCATTACCCCTTGTACTGTCAACAGGAAACAGGAATGTCCCAAACACCTGACATTCACCATTTATATACTTATAAATATTAATTAGATCACCCCATAGTTATCTCTTCACTAGACTAAGCAGTCCCAGTTCCCACAGCCTTTCCTCATAAGAAAGATGCTCCAGTTCCTTGATCATCTTGGTGGCCCTGCGCCGGACTCTCTCCAGAAGTCCTCTGTCCCTCTTGAGCTGGAGAGCCCAAAACTAGACACAGTACACCAGATGAGGCCTCACCAGAGCAGAGTAGAAGGGGAACAGAACCTCTCTTGACCTGTTGGCCACACTCTTCTTGATGCATCCCAGGATGCCATTGACCTTCTTGGCCACGAGGGCACATTGCTGGCTCATTTTTAGCTTATTTTCAACCAGGGCTCACATGTCTCGCTGCAGAGCTGCTCTCCAGTAGGTCAGTCCTCAGCCTGTACTGGTGCATGCGGTTGTTCCTCCCCAGATGCAAGGATCTGCACTTGCTCTTGTTGAACCTCTTGAGGTTCCTCTCTGCTCAACTCTCAAGCCGGTTGAGATCCTGTTGAATGTCAGCACAGCCTTCTGGGGAACCAGTCAGTCCTTCCAGTTTGGTGTCATCAGCAAACTTGCTGAGGGTATTCTCAGTCCTCTCATCCAGGTTGTTGATGAAGATTTTGAACAGGGCTGGCTGCAAAACTGATCCCTGTGGAACCCCACTCGCCACAGGCCTCCAATTTTATTTCGTACCATTGATCCTGGGCTTGAAGGAAGTGGTGCTTGAAGATCAACCAGCTCTCTCGGGCACTTCTACCATCTAGGATCATATCCCATGAGATCCCTCCAAGCAGGTCTTTGAAGAGGCCAAAATCAACTCACCTGAAGTCCAGAGTCACGGTCCTGCTTGGTGCCCTGCTTCTTCCACACAGGATCTTGAACTCCATCATCTCATGCTTACTGCAGCCAATACTTCCTCCAACCTTCACATCCAGAACCAGACCATCTTTCTTTGCTAGCGCAAGGTCCAGCAGCATATCCCTCCTTGTTGGTTCTTCAACCACTTGTGACAAGAAGTTGCCATCAACATTCTGTAGGAACCTCCTGGACTGTGTGTGCTTGGCTGAGTGGCTTTGCCAGCAAATATCAGGGAGGTTTAAGTCTCCAATGAAGACCAGGGATTGTGATCATGAGGCAGTGCTCAGCTGCTTGTTGAAGGTCTCATCCACTTCCTCCTCTTGACCAGGTGACCTGTAATAAACCTCTACAACAGCATCATCTACATTACTTTGCCCCTTTATTTTAACCCCCATTCAACTCTCCCCTCATCCCCATACAGGCAGAGCTCAATGCACTCTAATTGCTCCCTCACATAGAGAGCAATCCCACCTCCTCGCCTTGTTGGCCTGTCTTTCCTGAACAATACATAGCCCTCCGTGGCTGTGCTCCAGTCATGGCAGCTGTCCCACCACATCTTTGTGACTGCAATGAGGTTGTTGCCCCACATCCACACCCACATCTCTCATTCTTCTGCTTATTCCCCAGGCTGCATTCATTGGTGTAGAGGCAACATAGGAGCTTACTCAAACACACAGGTTTCCCTGTATGGATGCAAGAGGATCCTCCCTGATTTGATACTTCCTCAGGGTGGTCAGCCTTCTGCATGTCATCATGGTGTGTGGCTGAGGGACACTTATCATTGTATTTCCTGCCCTCAAAAAGGAACTTAACTGGGAGAAATAAGATTTTCAGAGAGACAAATGTCTATATATATTCCAGTGTATTTCAGTGATCTTTTTGTTCTTTCAAAAATTATCCCGACTTCATCTGGAAAGGTACAATACTTTTAAAAGAATGCACAAATTCTCCCTAAAATCCATTCCAAAGAATTCAAACTATCAGTAGGTACAGGTTAAATCCCAAACAGACTTCTAGGCGTCCTTTCCTTACCCTCCAACAGAGTCATACAACAGAAGATGGGCAAGCAAGGTTACTATTTCACTACCAGCAGCTGGCATTATATAAAGAATGGTAAAAGCAAATGGCTACTTTAGTTTGCCTAAATGAGCTGTCAGACTATGCAATTGACCACTTTTAAAAACAGATGTATTTTGTGGGCATGATCTAACATCCATCTTGTCCACAGCTGTGGTTAATATTCCCATGGTCATGCTGTCATTGAAAAAAAACCCTTTAATGCTAGCAGTCTGATGCCGAAATATAGCATGACTACCACAGAAGGACAAAGTCCCTCCTCACCCAGTTCAGGAGGGAGCCACTTCCCAGTGACAGTTGTACTCTGCAGAGGCCCTCATATTTCTATCTCAGCTCACTGAGACTACTGAACATTTGCTTCACAGATGGCCTGCACATGCATGACAAATCTAATGTATTCTAGGCGTACGGTGCACATGCAGCAGCCATTTGTCCGGGACTTCTGGGTGTCAGGAAGCCTGCTTCAGCTATTGCCCCAGCTGGCCTGCCTGCCATCTGGAAACCCATTGACATGCAGCCAGACTCTTTTCCCTAACCCCCTACTCCTTCCCTGACCACTCTCTTTCACTTAGAAGTGCATCAAAAAATCTTTGGAGGGGTGAGCTCTTCAATTCCAGAACGTGAGGAGACAGAGGTCTTGGCACCCACAGGAGCTGGGCAAGGTTAGGAAAACAGCTCCATGCACCATTTCCTGCAAGGCACAGCTGTATAAAGACTGGGCAAAACTTGCTGCTTCTGCACCACTGCTTAAAGTAAGCAGTAGGCTGCTAGAGCAGGTGTGTGTTTTCTATTTAAGGCAAGTGACTATAAGCACACGGCTGTTTCTTGAAGAGTAGTGTTTTTCCAAAAGACAGATCTTATCTCTAGGAAACTCATATGGGTACACAGTCCATTTTAATTTAATTTTTCCTTACAGCAAATGATCCTAGTCATACAGTCTCATGCATATTTTCTTTTTGCAAAGACCAAGCTTGGATCTCTGCAGCTCTTGACTCTCAGGCTAACAGTGTTACTCTTTGATTATACTATTTAATGTAAAATATTGATGGCTGAATAAAGATTCATTATCAGACCAAGGTCTGTGCTGGCTTCTGTCAGCATGTACCCTGGCAAAGGTCCCAGAGTCAATGTGAATTTTGTGTAATTACATCCAAAAGCAGCTGAATCCAAACATGTGGTGCCTTCTCAGCTTTTCATTTGAGAGCAAAAGACAGAGAGAGGGGTTAAATTTCAAGTCCCAGAACTGTAGGATAAACAAAGCAGGAATCCTCTGACTGTTTCATTTCTGGGGTCTTCTGGCAGCAGGCATAATTTACAGTGTCCTCTGAACTCATCGATGGAAAATTGGCATGTCTGCCATCTAAACTTGTGCATCTGTTATTCCATTTCTTTTGAGATCTTTACCCACCATTAGGAATCTGGAATAAGTGTGAATCTAGGAGAAGATGTAAGAAAAATTACTTACCAAGTCCTGACTGTTGCTTAGAAACTTTTGCACATGTAACTAGAGAGAATATTACAAAATGATTGTGGGTTGTTTTACAGATTTTGAAAGTGAAGAAAGCACTTGAGTCACCATCAAGAAAAGAAAAATAACCCAAAAGAAAAGACCACCTACAACTGATGAGGGGCCAGATGCCTGCCTTTAATTGAGTGCCTAAAGAAAACAGTATATGGCCACCCTTTCATTTGTAATGAGTTCTGACTTGCTTTGACACAAGCTATGTGAACTGCCATGTGTGCTATTAGTTGATGGTAAGAAGGAAATTCTTGTACTGGTGTTTTTTTGTGTATCTGTGCAGACCTGAAGCGTGGTGCAAAATGTGAAAATGAGAATAAAGTTCTGCCTAACTGAACACAAAATGTGAAGAAAGGTAACAGCATAAGTGCCTTTGTCACAAAACTACCCATCTGTCTTCCTTCTTCCTGAAGCTAATGAATGAGAAGATAGTTATGTTATGATTTAATATGGAAAAATACATTGCTCACTTACCTGCTTGGAGCTGAAGCAAACACAGATGGCAAGAATAGACAGTCTGTCTTAGCCCTGAATATTGTTTTTCCACTCAGGCTCTCTCCCCTTATCTTGTCCTACATCATCGTATTTCTGATACTTTCTTGTGAAGAGTTTAACCTAAATATATAGTGGTCAAGATCCCAGTCCACTTTGCATTCCTACTTTTCTGTCTATTGCTGGAAATATTGCTGCCTTTTATCTTACTGAATTAGGACCAAGATGTATTCTGTGGTTGCTTTCTCCATCACCTCACACATCCAGCGCTTCTTCACCATCTTCTCAAGCTATTTCCAAGACCTTGTTCTACTGCCCAAACAGCTTTTCTCTCTTACCTCATCTCTCCCCCTCATAGCCTTCTCCCTTTTTGAACGCACAAGTGCACACATACTTTCTGCCAAAATCATCTTCATAACTACTCATTCTGCCTGTCAAATCTGCCTCCTCAGGCCCTTCATTGTCTTTCCCTTCACTAACTAATCTGCTCAAACTCTTAATGAAAGCAAGAAATTCGTCTCAGTTCTGCCTTCTTCCCCTGTTTCCACAGATTCTCCCATTGCCAGCAATGTGAACTGCCCTTTTCTCACTGCAGCTCTCACACTGGCTCACCTGTTGCCATTAATGTTATTCTCCTACACAGGAACGTTTTTATGCTACTGTACAAAAGCCATCTTCTTGTCCCCTTCCAAAGGGACTAAAGAGTAGCTTGATGAATACTTCCCTGCCATATCTGGTCTATTAACTAAATAATTTGTTACATTTTGAAGAGTACGTTATTTTTTAAAGCAGCACCATCACATAATTCAGACAGTGAACCTACTAACTTACATTACCACCATTACTTCACTCATGGGTCTTTTCCAGTCCTCCTTTCCTCTGTTGTTACACATTTGGCATCTTGATCTGAAAATATTTTAATTTTACTTTGCTGTTTTAGTTACTATTGTGCAGTATGTGCCACAAGTAGCTCAAGATAAAAAAGAGAGGTCTGCCCAGGGAGCTGGTGGAGTCACTGTCTCTGGAAGTATATCAGAGATGGGTGGATGTTGCACTTGGAGAAATGGTCTAGTGGTTGATAGGGCCGAGATGAAGGCTGGATCTTAAAGGTCTCTTCCAGCCAAAATTATTCTATGATTCTATGACAATTCCTGATAGAGAAAGCCATGACTCTAGAGTGAGTATAGCTCAGAGAGGCAACTTACCGTTAGTTAATTGACTTTATACCAGGTACAGATTTATTTCCTCTTCAGTCAATTTTATAAATCCAAAATCTCTGAAAGACAACAAGCTTTGACTTGATACAAGGATTTGCATCAAGTCAGTATCAAACTTGATACTGGACAATGATATTACTTCATCATAATTTATGTTTATGGGCTTGTGTTATATCACTTTGGACTTACTACAGAAAACCAATGATGTTAGCTGTTCACTGTAGATTTTGCTTTATGTAAGAAAGATCTTGGCTAATTGCTGGCGTGATATTTCTGATGTAAAACTGCTCTTCCTTTAAATCAGAATCAATCCGACCATCGTAGTACGGGATCAGGATGAGGAACAAAAGTAATTATGTGTAATTTTAGATCTATAACAGTCACCAAATGACTCACTAGCATGTTGGTGTTGCTGAGTTAACGAATAAAGCTCTCAACCTTCCAATTACATGTGTTTGGGAAGATCCCTAGGAATGTACAAAGTTGCACTGGAGATGAAATTATTCTTGGTATAAAGTTAGGTGTAAATTAAAGTGTAGTTCATTTAAGGCTAAGATTAGTGTGTATTTCCATACAAAGTGAGAAATACGAGCTTAGGTTTTTTAGACTGCTTTGTGTTTGCAAACTGCTCTCATAAAGGTAATTAGTTTCCAAGAGGACTCCAGAATCCTTGATATGAGAGACATAAACAAGTCTTTCATCATGCTCATTATACAAGAGTAATCTTTATATCAAGTGCCGACTGATAATTTTAATAGTTATGATAAAACACAGTATAACAAGAAATGCCTTCCAACAAACTATAAAATCATGCAAAGCAATTGACTTAAAAGGGCTATTTCAAATCCTTTCATTATACATTTACAAAGTAACATCATTGGAAGTTGGATGTTGTAGTAAATGTACATACAGTGCAGGAGGCCTTGAGAGGGAGGAAAATTGGGCTTTGTATTCTGTTAGATGAAGACTGCTTAATCTTTCAGAACTTCCCAGCTATGGGTAGCGATATCATTTTACAATGACTATTGTATGAGAACAAATGCAAAGGCTTTTAGATAGATCTCCGCGTAGCAGTGATGCCAGACACCATTTTCTTCTCATCTTACAGCATTAAAAGATGATGTAAAAAAGGATGTAAAAGACCTTGAATTGTCAGAACATATTAGAAGATAATTTAGTTAAAGAGAAATCATTATTTTTTAAAACAAAGGATAGCTTCTTAAGACTAACGTGTAAGATTGGTCTAATTGAAAGATAGGAAAAATATTTTCAGATTATCTTTAGTTTGATTCATTCTTTGACTCTTTCCTAATAAAACAACAGCTTCTGCTGATGCTTTGGCATCTGAAGAATATTCTCCAATAATTTCTTCGAAGAGTGAAATTGAACAGAAAATAGTTTGTAGGTCCTGAAGTGACAGCAGAATTATAAAGGAAAGAACTTGTAGGACAGGTCTACAGTTACAAAGTTTCCCCATTTTTGTTTCCATGAGAGTAGGGTGAAACAGGAAAACACTTTATATACGTTCTATATATTCTATATCCTGAAAAAGTAGCAAAAGGTCTTCAAGGCAGATGGACTTCAGTGATTCAAAGTCCACTAAACTCAACTGAGAGACTGCTGCTGACTCCAGTGAATTATTTGTATCATTTGTTTTTTATTAATTTCATATTCCTTTTTAAATTTTATTTTCACTATAAGATATATTGTACATCAAAATAAACACACTAGATCCCATAAAATTACTATGTTGCGCTTTTTTTCTACTTGCCAGTATAGGCTTTGAATGCATCTCCATGTCAAGAGACGTCATCATTTTTTGTTCGGAATGTTCTCGAAACAGAAAGAATAGGTGAAAACAAAAGGAATGTATTTTTCTCCAGCTTCCACATTGATAAGTTTTGTTGTACTTGATTATTTTGCTAATGTTGCTCCCTTCTGTATTATTTTCCATTCCATGTGTCACAATGTCATATGGTCCAGAAAACCTCTGCCCCAGGTTTCTCCAGCACTGTATGTCCAACCCCTTGATTAGTTACCTACAATATTCTGACCCCATGCATGTAACTATCTGGGCCCTGAGGGCACTGTTAGCCCTGACCAGTACCCTGGGCCTCTCCTACACTACTCAAAGCCTAGGACCCCATCTCAGCCCCCTGGGGCCACCAGTCCCTGTCTCAGCAATGCCACAAAGGGGCCAATCTCCAGCTCCACTCAGCCCTACCCTGCCCAGCCATACGCCTATCTCAGCTGCACCCACACACAGGCACACATCTCAGCCCATCCCCAGGGCCTCAACCATCAGTCCCTGAAACTGATCCTGGTCTTGACCTCTAGAATAATTTCCCAGCTTGACCCTAGATGTTATCGTTTTATGTTCTGGACTACTGGTTGGATTTAGCCACAACCTCTAGGTCTTTCCTGCTCTGTGTTTTAGGACTGAGACAGGCCCTGCCACCCCTGGGGTCACTCCTGGCTGCAATCTCTCAGGAAGCAACCCTCTGGTACTTCTCCCTGGCATTAATTTAACCTTCATAATGAACCTAAACATCCTCTTGCCTCATGTTGAACTTCCACGTTCCTGAGCTAAGACAAATACACAGAGACTCAGAGTCAGCACAGCAGGAGCAGTGGCACGGCAGGCAGCATGGGGCTGTCAGCAAGCCAGGCAAGTATGAGACTGTGTGTACACTCTTGTCAGTGCTGGCCCAAGATATACATGCATAGCAGAACAGGTAAGAAGACTCATTCAAATTAAAGCAATAAGACCTCAAAAGGTGAGAGGATAAAGCGTCCCGGCAACCCTTCAAGGAACATGCTAGTGGAACATTTAATGATGCTACATACAAGGTCTAGGGAGTCACTGTGAGAGTGAATTAGGTGCTTTACTGCCTAATAATCTGTGTTTTAAATGCACCTGCAAACTGGTAGAAAATCACAGAAATTTTTAAAATACATGCACTTTCATAAAGAAATCGGCTCTTTTCAGGGAGTGACTGTCTCACAGGATTTTTTTACCTCAGAAGATGATAGTGTTGTTCTTGACCATGAAGTTATTGCCTCAAGAAAAACTAGGAAGGAAATTGGACCTTTCTCAGAAAACTGATGCATTGCTGCTGCCTCTGCAAATCTTGCTGCTGGGAACTAGATTGTACTTCTGCAGAGAAGGGAGCTATGATTGATGACTAGAGCTGCCAGACCGACTACCTCTGCACCCGCAGGTCTGTTGCACACCTTCACCTGAATTTTTAATTAAAGTAGCTATAAAAAGAATGATACTTGCATGGAAAAGAAGAAAATCAAGACAACTAAAGTACACTTTCAGAAATTTCCAGGCTTTACAGTTTAACCAAGCTGACTGCCTTACCAACTACCATTCTCCCAGATTTCTGCTTTGAATGTGTGCCTTAGTCAGTGTTAAAGACTGTTGCTGTCAATTACATATGGAAAGCCTAAACCTTCAGCTTTAAGAAACAGATGAAGTTTGTACCTGGCTGAAACAAAGTATCTTTCTAAACAGAACTAAATGAAAATTAGGGAAAAGACACGCATCAACACTGAAGTTACTTCTCTTCTAGTCAACAGATTATCACTGTTTTCACAATCATATGGTACTAGAGTTAACGCTTGTCTGCTACAGCCATTTAACAGACAGGAATATTTTTCATCTGTGTTGCACTGTGTTACATAAATTGCATGTAAAATAACTCAGAGATGCAAGAACAAGGTGGCATAATAACCTGTAAAAATGTGAGTAATGGAGCTCTAAAATACCACTGTAAATGGTCTCCTTGCATTCACAAATTTCTGAGATGTTATCTTTAGATCCATATTCCTAAGTCTCTGTCTATGCTGAAGGCAAATGAGCCATGTGTGAAGAGTGAGACCATGCAAATATGATGATTTAACTTTTTAATAGCAGGCAAAAATGTGACCTAATGGTGGCAAGAGCCACCGTAATTATGCTACTGGCTTTCCCAACCCACTTTGTGAAATCCCAAATCAAGATTTCTCATTGCCAGTGTTAACAAGCTATCCATGGAAAGCAACAAAATAAAAAAGAAAAAATATTTTCTGCAATAGAAAAGTTGAAAACAATTCACTGAAAAGTAAGGTAACTGATAACTTTATCTGTTCTTGAAGCTAGGTAGCACCTAATAAGAAAGGTTAGCAACTTGAGAAGTTAATTTTAATGTCTTTTAATTTTTATTTTATTATTAAATGTTATCACTCTTTCCAATGCAGTTTTACATAGCATTTTAACAGAAGATAGATTCTGTCTGTTATTAGGTTTATTTTATGATCAGTTTCCAATAGATTTTTTGGTCCCTATGTAATTTTCTCTGAGTGGTTTTTTGAATAATTCTCATCTTCCTTGCAACTGAAAAGACTCTTTCAGAGATTGGATTACCATCAAGTGACCCTTCTTTGTTAGGGCCACCTGCCTGATAAAATGGTTTCTTGCTACAAGCATTGGTAGCAATGCAAAAGTTATAAAGTGAGAGCGTTTCTGGGCCTCATTGCCTAACCCTCTGCAGTTTCCATAAAGCCTGTAAATCGTCCAGGTTTTCAGTTACTAATTCACATCGCTCTCACTGTCCCCCAGAAGGCACTAATCCAAGATCTAACCAAACAGCAGGGGTTCTCAAGCTTAAAACACAAAGACACTCCATTTTAGAGCTAGATTAGCTGCATCTAGAAAATACCTTTTATTTCCACCAAGGTGCACAAGTTAACTCTTGTTCATTTATTCCATTTCTTTCAATTAACTGAAATCAGACAAGAAATGAGAGTGAACAATGAAAGTTTTAGCAACCAACGATCATTGTAACTTTTTTAATTTTTCTCATTGGAAACTCTTTCAGAGTTTTACAATGAAAGGATTTCAGGGTTTTTTTTTTTTCTGAATTATCAGCTTCATAAATATCCCTCATACGTTTGTCACAGAAGCAGTAAATTCAAAGCCAAACATGGACCTTACCAGCCCGACTTCTGCAAATTATTCTACACCCTCTTGAAACAAACAAATAACAATCAGAATCATGTTTACTTATTTACACTTTACTAATAGGCAATAAAACCTGGAATGTATAAATAGCATGANCAAAAATGTGACCTAATGGTGGCAAGAGCCACCGTAATTATGCTACTGGCTTTCCCAACCCACTTTGTGAAATCCCAAATCAAGATTTCTCATTGCCAGTGTTAACAAGCTATCCATGGAAAGCAACAAAATAAAAAAGAAAAAATATTTTCTGCAATAGAAAAGTTGAAAACAATTCACTGAAAAGTAAGGTAACTGATAACTTTATCTGTTCTTGAAGCTAGGTAGCACCTAATAAGAAAGGTTAGCAACTTGAGAAGTTAATTTTAATGTCTTTTAATTTTTATTTTATTATTAAATGTTATCACTCTTTCCAATGCAGTTTTACATAGCATTTTAACAGAAGATAGATTCTGTCTGTTATTAGGTTTATTTTATGATCAGTTTCCAATAGATTTTTTGGTCCCTATGTAATTTTCTCTGAGTGGTTTTTTGAATAATTCTCATCTTCCTTGCAACTGAAAAGACTCTTTCAGAGATTGGATTACCATCAAGTGACCCTTCTTTGTTAGGGCCACCTGCCTGATAAAATGGTTTCTTGCTACAAGCATTGGTAGCAATGCAAAAGTTATAAAGTGAGAGCGTTTCTGGGCCTCATTGCCTAACCCTCTGCAGTTTCCATAAAGCCTGTAAATCGTCCAGGTTTTCAGTTACTAATTCACATCGCTCTCACTGTCCCCCAGAAGGCACTAATCCAAGATCTAACCAAACAGCAGGGGTTCTCAAGCTTAAAACACAAAGACACTCCATTTTAGAGCTAGATTAGCTGCATCTAGAAAATACCTTTTATTTCCACCAAGGTGCACAAGTTAACTCTTGTTCATTTATTCCATTTCTTTCAATTAACTGAAATCAGACAAGAAATGAGAGTGAACAATGAAAGTTTTAGCAACCAACGATCATTGTAACTTTTTTAATTTTTCTCATTGGAAACTCTTTCAGAGTTTTACAATGAAAGGATTTCAGGGTTTTTTTTTTTTCTGAATTATCAGCTTCATAAATATCCCTCATACGTTTGTCACAGAAGCAGTAAATTCAAAGCCAAACATGGACCTTACCAGCCCGACTTCTGCAAATTATTCTACACCCTCTTGAAACAAACAAATAACAATCAGAATCATGTTTACTTATTTACACTTTACTAATAGGCAATAAAACCTGGAATGTATAAATAGCATGAAGTTTTTGCTAAAACTTCTATAAAATGTGCAAGCTTTCCAGAAAACTGTATGCAGAAAACTGTATACATCTGTGCTTCTGAGTCTTGTGCTTTACAAAGTTGTGTTTAATCAGTATAGCACTAGTATCTCCAGTGTTGCAAAGACTTGTGAGATTTCTTTAATGTTTCATTTTATTAGATTTTTTTTTCTTTTTTTAACTTACATCTCCTGAAACTATGTATGTTCTCAAACATTTAAAGTGAAAAAAAGCAAAGTTTCCAAACCTTTGGAAGCTGAAAAACACAGTAAGAATGTCTTAATGCATTAGAAAGAAAACCAAGAAATTAGAATACGATTGTGACTCACTTTTTACAGATATATTGATTTCAAAGAAGAAAAGACCTGTCTGAAAACCTAGTGAGTCATCAACATGGTTTACATATTCAGTTTTCAAAGTATTTTTTTTTCAGCCCATGGAGTCAGAAAACTGGTCCTTGTCTCATTAACTCCACTAGAAGTGTCATCAGTGTAAGTTTAATCAGAATCATGCCTCCTGGAATGAAAATGCTGCATTTCAGTATTCATTCAGTTGCTGAAACGTGGGTGTTCAGGGACAGTTGAGATGCCCCAGGGGGTCCAGTCTGGCCTCAAACTGCTGATCCAGAAGGACACAAGTTTCCTAAGACTTTTGCCATTGCTGCCAACCCTGAATGGATGTCACGTCTACTCCAAGGCGTTTCCACAGACATAGTTTGTGCTTAGACAACTGCATCCTGGTGATTTGGACAGCCTCTGCAAAGCACCAAGCTTTCTGACTTGTTGTTGTAATCAGGAAGTAAAGTGGGATTGCTTTTAGCTTTTCTGCTTTTTGAGTCTTGAGGTTTTCTTTAAGCAGGTTACCTGCCTTTTCAGCTACAAGTAAAAGGATTACCATGACCCTGAATGGTGAAAAGAATGAATATGTCTTTAAAATCTTAAAATCATTAAGAGGTCTTTAAACGTCTTAATCAAATGGTGTTTAAAGTGTGAGATATTCTGCACACATTCTTATTTATGAAGGTCTGCATGAGGAAAAAAAATGTGCAATTGCTTTATTAGTGAAGAAGGAAGCTGTTTAAAAGACTTGACTCCTCATTCCCCTCCATCTTTGACTCACCACTCTTAAGTTGGAAAAAAACAGCTGATTTATATTAAAAGAAAAAAAAAAGGCTCCATTTTTTTGACATTTCTGAAAGGTTTTCATGAACTTCTGTGCTTGAACGTCAAGCACAGAAACACAAGCCTTGCGTAGTGACTGAATGTACTCAGAAATTACAGCAGGTACTCATATGCTTTTTTCTAATTTTGAATACATTAATTTCTGTGTGAATTAAAACAATGATGTGCATATAGCTTCCAGATGTTTTATCCTCCGAGTTCAAGTGGTTTTCTGGGGATCAGATACTTATGTGGGAAAAGAAGGCTTGGAAGGAGGAGTTCTGTATGACTTTGTTTCACTGAGCCAATAAATCTCACTGAGACAGTGGCTAATGTTGGCCACTCTCCAACACAAGAAAGTCTGCAATGACATTATAGACTTTTTCTTCACTGGTGGAGGGTGTAACTGTATAGAAATCCATGGGAGAAATAAAAAGGAAAAGACAAGGAATAACAAGAACATTTGGAGCTGGAATGGATGTGAGGGGAAAGGCTTCCAAAATGTAAAGCCTCTTTCTCAGGCATTAGATGCCTGATGCCACACAATTGCAACAAGAAAATATGCTACTGAATTGAACATAGTGAAAGGAAACAAGGTTAATATGTGGTAAAATATATCTGTTGACAAATACTTTAGTTATTACTATAGAAGTGTGTTACAAGGTAATAACTGTTCAGTGTGAATTTAAAATTAAAATAATGGAGGTTTAATAAAAGTAATCATGTCATGGTTATTAAAGGTTTTAGCACGCTTTAAATTGAAAGCTTAATCTCCCCAGCAGAGAACAAATTATTTGGCCAATTCTGCAAATATGTGTTTAACACTTTCTATCTACTTTGTATTAGTTTGATGCCCTACACGTACATTTTATGCAACACAGTGGTTTTACCCTGGACTAAATTTAGTTTAGGTTGCTGGACAGACCACCCCCATCAACCTACCAAATGGATGCATTGGCCTGGGTTGTTATATCCATTAGGAGCTGGAATGTGTTTGGTGTGCAGCTGGAACATGTGACTCAGACGCTTTTGATATGAAATCTATTCATAGGTACTGAAATCATTCTGAAACCAGAAATGAAGTGAAGAAAGTAGAGGTTTTTCCTAAGCTGTTCTACCGTACAAAACCCAATTCTTCTGTGGAAAACTCTTTGCTCATTTTCTTTCTTAGTTATCTTTAAGTCTGAGTATGATCATTACAAATTTGAGGGGCAGAGGGGAGTCATGCAAATTCATGACAAATTAGAATACTTTAATAGCATAAGGTATTCAGGATAATGTTTGTGTCTTGTGGCCTTGTGAGATGAGTAGGAATGCATGGAGCTCTGGTCTTCCACTTGCCATGAGTACAGTGAAGCCATGAAGCCTGTTGCAAAATACAGGTGTGATGGTAAACAGAGAGGAAAGCCATGAGGTGATAGACATGCTGTTAGAGAGGCTGAGTGACTAACTGATATGTACCAAAGCCATTTTTGTCAGATCAGTTCTGGTTCTCATCTATTTATCTTTACTTCTCACTTCTTTTTTCCACTGGGAGTGAGAGCTTTCTCTGTGTGCTGAAAACTACTGATGTCCATAAGAAAAATTTTTATTAAAAATATTACATTTTCATTATAAAATCAGATTTAGTGTTTTAAAAATAAATTAAAACAAGATGCTGGCAACCATAGAGAAAATATCAACAGTTTAAATCTGTTGAAACCATGAAAAAAAATTAGTTCTCAGCTGAAAGTCTTTGATTTTTTCAAATAAATATTTGTTTTCCTTCTAAAAGGAAAGCACATGTTCACAAGGTCTGGGTGTGTTCTGTGAAAACTCCCAACTTTCTGAAGCAATGGAGGTTTTGGGAAATCAAAAACAAAAAGATGTTCTGGTAACTCTTGACAAATTTCTCAATGACCTATGTAAATGTTATTTTACACAGTTTAGTGACTACATTGTATGTTTTTGTTACATTTTTTTCCTAAAAAAAATCTTAAGGAAGTCATTTCTCAGTCAGATTAAATATCAGGACTTATTCTTTGGTCTTGGACAGCCTCTTGCAAGGGCAACAGATTTGTTTGCAACCCACTGCAGTGACTGGAAATTTGGAGGGTAAATTTGAGCCAGATATATGCCTAGGTCTGTTTCCATTTAAATGTAAGGATGTATTTTTGTGCTTATGCTTACCTAGTACTGTGACTCTGAGCTGTTCTTCTGTCTACAGATGTCAGAAGTCACTTGATATATTGGGATATTTGTGATGTTCATTTTTAAAGAGTTGGATTTCAGGGCTCTCCCACTACTTCAAGAAGTGTCACGGCTTCGCAGGTACTGCTGCTTCAGCAGATGTCAGGAAATCGTGTGCTTGTCAGGTACCATATGGAGATTCCCAGAAGAGGCTAAGCACTCTCAATTTTATTGCCTTCCTGGAGTTTTGGATCACTGAGGACTATGCAAAACTGAACCCTTTAGCAGATTTAATAATGATTTTGAGAGTGTGTGTGTGTGTGTGTGTGTGTGTGTGTGTGTGTGTGTGTGTGTTTGGGGTTTTTTTTAATTATAGGTCAAAAGAAGTAGCAACACATGTGCTGGCTCCAATATTTCCATTTCAATCCAGGCCAGCTTCTGAGGACTTTAAAAGCATGGCCTCTTTTGGACTTTGGAATTAAAAAGAGTATCTCAATAAAGCTTCCTTTTATTTGAGGAGAGAAGCATTCTTTTGAAACTGTCTCAAATATCATACTTGGCTGCCAGCGCATTTTAGGAAAGACAGGTGAGAAGTGAAGCACATTCCTTCCATAATGCTTTTTCCCACAGTGTCCAGCTTTATCATCTGAATAATTACATGTCTTGGAAAAAAAGCTCAAATATCATTAGTTTTTACTTAAACCAAGACAAAAAAAAAATATTTTAAGGTTATTACATTAATTTTTTTTCTTTACTTCACTTTGGTAGGCCTCAAATAGTATTTAAGGAAAGCAGCAAATATTTTACCACTATGTGAGGCCTGACTTTTTCGTACAACGTGGGATCACAACACTTCACAGTTTCAATGCAAGACTCTGAGAGACGAGAGCTACTCTCATGGAGTAGTTGAAAATTGTATCCAGTGTAAATTTGTGAGTTACTTTTACCTGGGTTTTATACTTCAAAGAACTTACTTAATTTTATTATTAAAAGTATAAGACAGATACAGGTGAAAAACCTCTGCATTGGAACACACTTTGGAACTATCTGTGCATATAGTGTTCTTCCTTAATTGTTTACATCAGTATTCTATATCAAGTTTTCAGGTATCGTAGTAATAGGTTATTTCTCAAATGGCAGTAAACCACTGTGTTGAAGGAATATTGCATGCCATCATAACTGTTGGATACACCTGGTCAGGGTTTCTTTTCATGTATTGGATATCGGACATTTTTCTTTAGCAGTTATACACAGTTTTTAATAACCACCTAAACCTAAACACAGTCTCTATAGTAAGTGTTTTGTGCACAAAAAGGAATTAAAGAGTCAAGTCTGCTTTTAGAGGAGTATCACAATCATAGGAAACCTCATTACAGTGCTGAAGATAGAGAGGGCCTTTTAGAGCTGTGGGATCACTCCTGCTATAGTACTTCACGTTTTGGGATGGGTTTTTTTACAGTTTTCTAGAGTTCACTATCACATGTAAGTATTTTCATAGTCCTGTGCATGCTTCAGTTACCCTGTTTATGGTGTTCATGCTGTTTATGGTGCTCAGTGTCACAGCAGGGATTAAAAGGCTCTTCAGGAGGGTGTTCCTGGAAGGCGAGCAGACTCAGGATTGTTATATGCTAGTTAAACAATGCTAACATTGCATGCCAGCTGTTCCTCAGGCTTTGCAAAGAGCTTATACTCATCTTAAACTTCACTTAAGCCCTACTTTGATTTTTTTTTTTTTACCTATATCTCCAAATACTGGAAATGGACAGTGACATTTCTGTACAGTAGCTGAGGTGCCGGTCACTTGATCTGAGAAACGCTAATACTTGGATAAGAAACTGGCTTTTTAAGAGTTTGGGAAAGAAATATAATAACCTCTGGGACATTGAAGTTAAGAACTGTTGTTATTACAGGTTTTTTCAAAGCAGCTTTGTTGAACAAAATGCAGACAGTCTCCTTCCCTCTTACTTTTTCTAGTCCCCCCTCCACTTTGCTGTCTTCCTGCTTATATTACAGATATCTTCCAGAGATGGTAAGTTCCTGAATGTATTCTTCTTAATTACCACCTCATAACTCCAGAAGACTCATCTTTTCTGGGGAAAATTTTGTCACAAATAAAAAAATTAGTCTGTGATGTGGGGCATCTGCTGCTTTTATAGACCTACCCCTGAGAGTTGCTCCTGCTTTGCTTGCAAAATCAAGGCCTTGATCTGGAAAAACTCCTGCGCTGTACTCAACAATGGAGTCATCATGACACAAGAAGGATTAGTCATTATAGTTTTCATAGTAAAATCCAGTTAATAAGTGACGGTGTGCTGCATTTTTCTTCTTCATGACAAATCTTAACACTTTTTAAAGCTGTAGCTGTGCTAAGCACATATTGTCTTTTCACAAGCTCTCATCTTCCATCCACATCAGAGAAACCAGTTGTAGATTGAGAATGAGATGAGTCTTATGAGAGGCTGGGCTATCCGGTTGCTTTCATTTCACTGGGTTTTTATTTCAGTTTATCCTTATTTAGAAAAACAATTAGACAGATGCATAGAGTCTGCCCTTTCTTGAATCAGAACTTTAAAAATGTACTCTTATTTTAGTCTATAATTAGCTGTATCTTCATTAACTAAACTTCACCAAAGTTCTGTGTGTCATTTTGGAGGATCAGACCCTGGGTCTGTAGGATTTCTCCTAATTGTTGACAGATATTCTTGGTATAGTGTAATAATATCCCTAGGAATTTCCAAACCTCTACAACCTTATGTCTATCAACAAGTAGCTTGTGAACAAAAGCTCTTTGGCACATGTAAAATTGTAACAAAGAAGGGACTCTGAATGTCTGAGTTTGTCACACTTGTGTATGCAGCTGTGTTCGTTCTGTTCATAGACAATGCCAGGAAAACCTGGAAAAAAATTCCATAAAAGGAAAAAGCAATTTAAAATTGCTTTTAATTTCTCTCACAGATTCAATTTGGAGTGAGAACTAATGAGAACAAACGGCACGTCTACATGACTTATGCCAGACTGGACACAAAGAGATAGTGTTGTTTCACCAAAAGAACATCACAGCCACATAGTTGGCTAGCAGACAGATGACAGAGGAGCAAAGGAAGTTGGGAGTTTTACTGAATTTTATCAGTATACAAGAGAAGACATTACTTCTTGTGCTGAAATGAGGATATTCTCCTGCACACACTTTCACCTGGAAAGAGAATCCTCTCAGAGAAACTCTGCTGAGAGTTTATATTAGCTCCCAGTTGAAAGCTATTCCACCTGCTATCTGGCAGAAAGGCAATGTACATATTTAAAAGCAGACATTTCAAAGATTATGAGTGTGTGGCAGGGCTTTGAATACTGAGAACAGTGAATATAGAGAACAGTGTAGATGAGGGTCCTACCTCATCTACATACTTTTTCCACCCTTTAAGGAGTCTGGAGACATTAACTGTCAATATTTGGTTGTTATCAATCCTTTTTACAATTGAAAGAGCATCTGAAAATAATTTTGGTGTCAAGAATATATTGTTTCAAGCAATTCACTAAGCAAGCTCAGAGACTGTGAGCCCTCACTACTTAAAGCTTCTGAGATTTAATGTATTCCAGAAACTGGATGAACACTGGTGGGAAGGCCAAAACTCTGTGCTTCAGTATTCAGCTTAAGAGGGAGTGTAATACTATTTTTCTTCCCAGGGTCAGAAGAGAAGCTGATTACCATAAATAAACTCTTCCTAGGGAAAAGGTTTTATTGGTATCAGAGACAAATTTGTATTTAAGGTTACTAATTCCAAATTACTTCTTCTTCAATGAAACCATGTTATTAGATACTACAGATTTATAGTTATTTCATCCTCAACATAATTTGTGCTTGCTCATAAATCATCAGCTTTGAACAACTGATAACATGGTTGAATGTTGAGTGAGGAAGTCTAACTCTTTAAATAGAATAAGCAGTAGCAATTAAATGCAAATGAAAATATAATTGCTTGCCCTCTGTAAGTTTTCTGTACTAGGACACCCAGTCAAAAAAAATTCTTTTTGGTTCAGAAGTGGAAAAGCATTGTGTACATTGAAAAAAAAAAAAAAAGTATTCGAAGAAATAACATGCTGATGACACCCCTCATCAGCCATAGAGTAACAGAGCTGTCTTTTTGTTCTAAGAAAGTGAGAACTAATCACCAACTAGTAATAGAGTATTTCATATTAATAAACATAACACTAGACAAAGTTTTTCTTTCATTCTTTCTTATTACAAGCCAGTCCTCAACAGAGAAATGGACAAGAAGACCACTTCTTGCCTCTTCAAGGCTTATTTTTTTGTGCCTCTAAGTGAATCATTTTTAAAGTTATTCTCCTCTCACCTTAGAAATATTATATTTACACTGTTTTCTCCTTATGAGATAAAGTAATACATAGTACTCCATTCAGTCATTTGAGCATAAGTAATGCTTTGCTGTCTTCACCATTTTGGCTGCAAACTATTCTGAGCCTGTTGCTCAGAAGGGCTGATTCTGAAATGTATAAACCATATAATAAAATAGCACTGATTTTAAACAGTTATACACATGAATATATGTATTTCCATATGAATAGGGTTGTAGAATCAGGCAAGCCTCCTGTGTGACCTGATCTAGGTGACCCTGCTTCTGGAGGGGGGTTGGACTAGATGATCTGTAAAGGTCCCTTCCAACTCCTACCATTCTATGATTCTAGGATTCTATGATAAGGATGAATTATAGGGTTGGAGATGGATAACTGCGTGAACCTGTAAAACCCATTGTATTCTTGATTGTATTTTTAATCTTCTTTCACGTTAAACATTTACAAGTCATAAAGACACCCCATGAGAAATGCCAGACAGTGTTTTAATAAACAGATCATGCCTGAGCAACATTTCCACACATGCATAAATCCAGTTCATTTCCTCTAGTATCTGATTTCAGCCAAAGTTGCAACCTGTCAGTACAAGGAACTAGCTGTCCCCCTGCACAACAAGGACAAGAGCAATTAAACAGATTTGAGTTACTCTATAAATGAACAAATACATCTATACAGGTGATAGTAGTGGATTAAACGGGCAACATACCAAAACGGAACTTCCCTACTTCATCATTTTGCTCTCCACTATCCTAGGTCACTTTCTCCTACAGCCTCTTTTTCCCTCCATACTGATAACTTGTAAATCTCACATTCCTGAATATTCTCCTAAAGGAAGCACAATTTTAAAATTTGCAGTTATTCGTTTCCTGCACCACTATTAGGGAGCTATGTAAGAGTGGTTAGCAGTAACGGACAGAGAAGAGTTTGTCCTGCCAATCCAGGGCTGCAGTTGAGTGTTGTAACCACTTTGTAACTAAAGGCTCTACAATGTTGTTACTTCTGCTGCATAGTGCAACACCACCATACAATCAGCAGCCAGAGTAACCTCTGGCAACCTAAACACTCTCAGACATATCCAAATGAGAGACAAGATTTATGTAGCTACTCAAGTGGAGAGAGTCTTGATGGATTTTGTATGGAGTAATTTAAATGCTGAAACTTATTGCAAGAGTGCTCTATGCCTTTAGGTATGTGAATAGTAGATTAGTTGTTTGTATATGGCAGTCAAAAATAGGTGGCTGGCTAACAGAAGAGTTCCTGGGTTTTATGAGATCAATAAAACTTGTTGTTGTAGAGAGAATCTGGCTTTTGCTAGTAGTCTCTTACATCAGCTGACTTCCTTCTAAGAAAGCTGNCTGTAGAGAGAATCTGGCTTTTGCCAGTAGTCTCTTACATCAGCTTTAATCATGTTTCTCCCTGCATCATTGTGTGGGAGACAGTACTACAAGTTAGTTCAGCTGCTGTTGCAGAAAGTACAACTTAAGTCCAAGATAATAGCCCACTGGAGTGAACAGGGCTTACGGATACATGAGTGCTTTGTCAAACCAGGGCCAGCCTAGGTGACAATGTCTCATCAAGGAGCCAGGTACCCAGTCTCACCTTCTGTAGAAACCTTTCCATAGAATGAGACTTTTTTTTTTTCCTTCCTTTCATGTGTTGTGGGGTTTTTTTGTTTTGGTTTAGTTTGGTTTAATCAGGAATAAGGTCTCCAGAATGAAAATGTGTGATATCCTCTTGTAAATGGAAAACTTCATAAATAAGAACAGATACTTCTAGTGTAAAGGTATAAGAAAAGCATTTATTTTGAAAACAGCAGTTAGAGACTTCATAACTCTACTCCTTTTCTTGGATGATTAAATAGTTGAGCACCGAAACTGAGCTGGGAAGACCCATTAACCAATTCCTTCCTCTATAAAATAGACACTAAAGAGGAAATTGAGCCAGATCTTCTCTTCTGCACATTCTACCACACACCTTGGTTCTGAGCTAAAAACCACTGAGGTCAGCTGGATGACTTTTCTGCAGTTCAGGGAATATTGTATCTGGTTTCACAAAGAACATGGGCTGATCTTACTAGTCATGGTCTTAGAAATAAACAATCAGTGCTATGTTTAAATCTAGAGAAAAATAGAAAAGGTCAGAACAAACAATAGGCTCATTTTTGCATTCAGATCCCATTTTCACAACATCAATATATCATGAAGGGCCTAAGAGGAAGAAAGCTTTGTGCTGACTTCCTTCTAAGAAAGCTGTGACTAATGACATTATACCTTTTTATCTTATTTTTTCAAACCAAAGGTAAAATGAGGGAACAGGAGGGGAAAAAAGGAAAAACAAAAACAAAACAAAACAAAAGAGTCTACAAATAGGGCTGACATTATCCTCATGGCCTCTCAGGCAGCCTACACAATGTGTGCCTGCCTCCCTTACTCCTTCGTCCTGTAGGATGGATCTCCTCCAGTTTCCCTGGTTGTTTGATGTTAAAACAGAGACTGCTGTGCACCGTGCATCTTTTCACTGATTATATTTTACTTTTGCATTATTTGGGAACCTGGATACAAGTCCATATCTCCAGCAAAGCAATCAAAGAAATGTAAAAAAAAAAAACCCCACAATACTCATTTTGCAATGTCAGCCTAGATAAAACATCCTTTAGAGACATTTTACTCATCCATTTACTCTGAACAAAAACAGCAGAACAAGGACCTGAACAGGATGATCATATAAAAATTTTAATTGGGTTTGAGTTCATAGGTAGCCAAGTGAATTTATTTACTGCATTGCAAAATAAAGCATAGTTCAAGACTGAATGTAAAATTTGTATTTCGAAATATGTGAACATTCTTCTTTTTAACGGTATATGACCATTTATACTGCTTTATTTAGCTGCATAAAAACTGTTTTGGTTGAAACCCTGGCTTAGGTGAGTCAGTAAATATTTGTACAACTAACATCAGTAAAGGAGAAATTATGCAAGGGAAGTTTGCTTTTGTTTAGGCAAACAGAATGATAAAAATAAAATTGTGTCCTGTAAAATTAATGCTTAGTGAAATCTTCCTTTTTCAAGTACTGTTACTAGGCAAAGCTGTAGATCTGTCAGCATAGTCCTAATGTCAAATGCGTGGAATAGAACCTTTTCCATATCTTAGTGATAATATTAATAGATTGAAGAGGCACATGCTTTCAGACTTATAACTTAATGTAAGAAAACTGTTCTTGAATTGGTTATGTACCAACATTATTTTTTTTTTCCAAGATTTGAAAACAATTTGAGGTATAGTGTCAGTATAAGAAGATAGAACATGCTAGTTGAGGCCTTCCATGACAACTGAAAAGGACTTCCAGGACAACTTCCCTTTTCACAGGTTTTCCACAATTTTCTCTGATTTGGCATAATAAATCCACATTGCTGGGATTTTCCAAAGCATACGATTCCAAGGGATTACTAAACATATTCATAAATTATTTAGGGGTTTATGAAACTCTGTAGCTACTTCCCAGTAGCTTTCAGTGAGTGGCATTCTGGATTTCCAGAAAGGTTTCAGGCAGAATATGAATGTGACAGTCATAGAATCACAGAATTATTTTGGCTGGAAGAAACCTCTAAGATCATCAAGTCCAGCCTTTGTCTCAGCCCTATCAACCACTAAACCATTTCCCTGAGTGCAACATCCACCCATCTCTTAAACACCTCCAGGGACAGTGACTCCACCATCTCCCTGGACAGGCTGTTCCAATGCCTGACAACCCTTTCAGTGAAGAAATTCCTCCTAATATCCAGCTTGACCTGGTGCAACTTGAGGCCATTTCCTCTTCTTCTACTGCTTCTTACTAGAGAGAACAGACTGACCCCCTCTCACTACAACTTCCTTTCAGGTAGCTGTAGATAGTGATAGGTCTCCCCTGAGCCTTCCTTTCTCCAGGCTAAACAGCCCCAGATCCCTCAGCTGTTTCTCATAGGAGACATGCTCCAAATCCTTTACTAGCTTGGTAGCCTGCCTCTGGGTCCTCTCCAGCATTTCAATGTCCATCTTGTAGAGAGGGGCCCTAAAAAACTAGGCATAGTATTCAAGGTGCAGCCTCACCAAAGCGAGTACAGGGGGAATGATCACCTCCCTTCTCCTGCTGACAACACTGTTCCTGATACAGGCCAGGATGCCATTGGCCTTCTCGGCCACCTGGACACACTGCTGGCTCTTGTTCAACAGCTGTGAATCAACACCTCCAGGTCCCTCTCCACCTGACAGCTTTCCAGACACTCCTCCCCAAGCCTATAGCACTGCTGAGGGTTGTTGTGGCCCAAGGGTAAGATGTGGCACTTGGCCTTATTGAAGATTATGGAATTGGCTCTGGCCTAGCCATCCAGCCTATCTAGATCTCTGAGTAAAGCTTCCCTAACCTCAAGCAGATCAACACTTCCACCCAGCTTGATGTCATCTGCAAACTTATGAAGGATGCACTCTATCCCCTCATCCAGATCATTAATAAAGATGTTAAACAGGAGTACCCTTAATACCGAGCCCTGGGGGACACCATTTGTGACTGGCCACCAACTGGATTTAATTCCATTGACAATGACTCTTTGGACCTGGACATCTAACCAGTTTTTCACCCAGGAAAGTGTATGCCCATGCAAGCCAAGAACCATCAGTTTCTCTAAGAGAATACTGTGGGAAACAGTGTCAAATGCCTTACTAAAGTCAAGGTAGGCAACATGCACAGCCTTTCCTTCATCCAGCAAGTGGGTCATGATGAAGCTGCGGAGAAGTTTTTGCTACTGTTTCCCAAAAGCTTTCATATATTTTATTTGTAGGCACTTCAAATCCAGCTCACTGCAAGTTTGGGTATTTATCGAGTTTAGATAGGAGTCTGCGATATTCATCATATCCTAAGTAAGCCCAAGAACTAAACCAAAAGAAAATTTGAGTCCTGTAAGATTCCTCATTTCTTTCTAGTTTCAAGGCTCCCCAGCATACGATAGTTCAGGCAGGATGTCCAGCTGTTATGATACCAGTCACTTCTCTCTCATGTCACTCCTTCCATCAAGTCCCAGAAAACAACTCTTCTCTTCCACCTTCTTCTTAAAAAGCAACCATAGAAGCACCCGACTGGCTCAGGCCCAAAGATGTGTCTGACTTAGAGACAGGGAAAATTTTGAGTGACTTCTACAGGAGTCACCATTACAGCCCCTTCACCATTACCAGAAATGGCTCTACACAGACCCACAACACCTGTGAATCTGCAGGCCAAAGTGCTGGAAATCTGACTACAAACACTGTGAAAAAAAAGAGAAGGACAAGGCTCTTATCAGTATGAAGTAACGAGGGGATTCAATCAGTGGTTAATGAGGAGATCTAAAGATCCTTAGAGGCAGCAAAGGTTGCACCTTTCCCTGCTGACAGGCAGTTTCCCTGCATCTGCACCTCGAGTGCATGCAGCTGAGTCTGTTCAAGCAAGCAGGATGACTGGAGAAGGTGGAGGAGCCAAGGCTGCTCCTTGCTAGCCCCAGCCTCAAGGATAGTACTCCTGACTCTTGCACCTGCCATGTTTAGGACTGCAGCCCAGCCTTCTCCTGTTTTATAGGTCAACAGATGGTCTCAGAGGAAACAATTTATTATAACAGGGTCACTACGTTCCCAGGTCAGTCTGATATATGTGTCCCCGGCTACTCACAGAGGTGACTTTAAAATTCCTTGTTAAAACAAAAACGGCTTCATTATTGGGCTTGTATGGGCTCTAGGGGTTTGTTCCTCCTGGCCAGGCTCTCTGTGTGACTCTAGCCATGGTGCCTGATGTTAAAATATCAGCTTTTCTCAGCTGCTTGAGTTGGAAAGAAGAGTAAGATGAACTTCTCTGTGCTACAGTGCCATACGGCAAATGACTGTGACTCTCAAATCCTCTGATAAAGTAGAACTTGGAGAAATAGATGCCAACCAGGCTTCTTACCTGCTGTAAATCCTTCTATGAAGAATTTCACCTGTCATCAGCCCGATTTCATGTTTATCTACTGAACTAGTGTAGCTTCCTGATGTGACTACCTGGTGGCCTCAGAGAAATTTGCAATCAAAAAGCATAGCAGTGTCAGAATATTAAAAAAAATAGCTTTTGAAAATGCTTACTTATCAAGCACAGTGCTAAAAATGGAATAGCTACAGATTTTTATGCATATATAAGAGGCTCTGGATATTTTGAGTCCACTTTGTCATAAGTTTTCAGCTTGGAGAGGTTTGCCTGGTTTCCAGAAAACCTCTGGTCAAGAGTTGCAGTCTCTTAAATTGATGGAAGCAGAAATTAATATTTCCAAGTAACAAATCTGTATTTTTAATTGAGGAATTTTCATTGTTGTCATGCTAAACAACAAGAAAAGATTCCAGACTTTCAAAAAACCCAAATCACCTACGGCCACTAAGCTGAAGGCAAAATATTCGTTTTGTGAAGTTATTATTCAGCAAGTGGTCTCTTGCTTTCGAATAAGCAAGTCCTGTCTCATCCTTGCACCTTCCACAGCTCTGTGGCAGTGAAGGGCTTCCAGGCAGAGCCACAAGTCAAACAGACCCTTCTCCGAGGGATGCTGCTGGAGGCATATAGCTTCTTGGGCATAGGAAAGAGGTGGAAAGAGCAAGCCAGCCTGTACAGTCAGGGTAGTAGGAGGCTCTTCAAAAAGATCCTGCAGACTTGCAGAAGGGTTTTCTTGCCCTCTTTAGAGGAGTCAATCAGAGGGAAAGCAGAAAGCAAAGCAAATACAGGTTGAACATTCACAATCACTAGATACTGTTAACAATCATTAAGCACAGTCGCCTGACTCACTGAAATACCAGTTGTCTCAGACCCAGATTAAAACATTGCTTAACAAACTTTTGAGGTATGCCCTTTTCCAGAATAGAAGTTTCATGATTTATTTTCACTTTTGGGTGGGTTTTTCAAAGGTTTAGATGGCATTCAACATGACTGTGTCATTCATGGGTCTGATATTCAGAAAAAAACAGCAGAACGATGGTTTTCAAGTGTAACAAAATTTTCATAATCATTCAGCAAATCTCTCATAAAAAGACTTCTCACTAACACTTTCCTCCTACTTTCTGTAAAAGTGCTGTGAAAAAAAAAACTGGTAAATGGTAACTAAATTGCATTTCAGTAAGTAGGCTGACAACAACAAAGAACTTTACCTAAACTATCTTTCTGAGTCTAAAACAAAACAAAGCCTATCTTATCTCCCCATCAGTCTACATGCTGTAATACAGAATGCTTCCACGTTTCATTTTGTTTGAAGAAGTAAAAAAAAAAAGTTTTACAGGAATTTCCCTTACTTTAAAATGACCTAATTAGTCCCAAAGTTTGCATAGATTTCAAACAAAAAATCAAGCGCAATGAGACATAGCTGTTCTTTGCTTTTGTTTACCCATCTGTTTCTCTGCATTTGGACGAAGGAGGAAATGTGGCAGAACTGTTTAATGCAAATGGTACAAGAATATGGAACAAGTTACCAGTGTTGGGAGTTAGTGAAGAGCATACATATGTTCAAATTACTGGAGATTTGTTTCTCTGGTACAGAGGATTGAAGGATGAAACTTGTAAAACCATGGGATTCAGCTAAACTAAACAAAGGGATTGGTACTATATTTTGGACCGGATGCCTTTTTCCTGAAAAGATTTTACTTCCAAATGATTCAGGTGCAAACTTGTCTGCAGAGACTGAGAGCCAAGAGCCCTCAGTATTGCTTCTGGGTGTGACACGTGACTGCAGGCAGGGGGTTTCTAGTTGTTTTTCTTCTGATGTAAGTCTTGCTTTTTTTATCTGCAAAGTATGTGCACTAGGAAAGGAGCCTTACAGGCTTCAGCTGAGGACTGGATTTTGGCCAGGCCTGAGTGGGTACAAAGGAAAGGAGAGACAGACAGGCTGGAGGTGGGGGTTGTTAGTGAGGTGTTTCTTCATGTACAGTGAGGAGGTTGCTGGATGCAAGGAGGCTCCATGGCACTGGCTGTAGACTAAGTATCAAATCAATAGAAAAATCTGCTGGGCAAGAGCGATGGTTATGCCACATGCCTAAAAGACAGCACAAAAACATGTGTTCCCTTACATGTTTTCCTTCTGAGGCAAAATTCCACTGACATCCGTGGAGGCAACACAACTCCGAATCACCTAAGGACTGAGGTTTACCTACAAGGCATTATCTCAACCCAGATGATTGCAAGGGCTTTGATATTAGCTCAGACACAGAACTGAGCTAACATGTCTGCAGGACTTCTAAATTAGAGCTGGCTCACACCCAGGCAGATCGAAGCATAACCAAAGGAGCCTCAGGTCTGTATGAAATGTCCGTATAGATGGATTTCCAGATAGAATGCTCTGAAGTGTTGCCTGTTGTGGTTATAGTTAGCATGTGGGTGGCTGAGTTCTCTGAATCACACATTGTAAAAACAGCAGTTTGACAGTTCCATTAACAATATAGATGGGTTTGGTTTCAGTATGAATACGCTTCTTTTCGGAATTCCCCGGATCTGGGGAATGGGTTGAAGAAAAAGAAGAATCTGATTCAGAACTTGAAAGGAATTCATGTCTTTCCCACAACATTTACTACTGGGAAACATTACTTTTACTATAAGAGCTATTGACTAATAACTCTCCTAGTGTTTCCCTGGTAGCCCAGCAAAGTGTCAGTAAAATGGCTAGGGAATGAAGCTGTTTCGCTTTCCAACGTTTTAAAATAAAATCCTCACCTTGTGTAGGCAAATATTCATACACAGAGAATGTCTTCAAATCTGCAGGAAGAGCCTGAATTAAAAAAAAAAAAAAAAAAAAAAAGGCAGCTTACTAAAATTTATCAGGCTGTATGAAGGCAGGGTACTCACACCACAACGTAATGAAAGCCATCAGAGCTCTAACTTCATGTGGCTTTCACAGAGCCACAGCCTCTGCTTGTTTTCTTTTGGAATTTTGCCTCTGCTTTGTGCAAGTTTCTGCTTCAAGAGAAATACGTAGAGGAATCACTCCGGGTTTACAGAGCAGGAACAGCAGGAACATCTGAGCTGAACCATTCCAGGTGCTTGGTAAAACAGGTTTAGCCAAATAAGAGAGGATAAAGGTCTATGAGGGTTACACTGCAGAGAACAGATGGTCTGATATGCCATTGCCTTGCATGTTGTGCAGTCATTAACATCTGCGTGTGAAAATTTGGAGTGGGACTGGGCTGCATCATAATTCCTTGGCTGGCTGTAATGGAGATTACTCCATATTACTGTAAATCAACATACAGGTTAGAAAAAAACCCAGGCCACAACTGAGTATAGGGCTTCACTCAGCCTTCACTTCCAAGGAAAAGCACAGCTTATGCACAATGATTTGCATTAAGTCTTTTTCTCAAGGATACTTTCTTCACCCACTACATGTTTGCTCATTAATACTTAAAACCCAACAGTAAATGAGACTGCTATATTGTTCTTCGATAAAAATTGGTCTGAACTGAACCAATGAGAGAATGATGAGTTAAAGATCACTCAAAACTATAGACAGATGGTCTACGACAAAAAGCAACCAAATCTGCCATGAGAATTGACCAAGAAGGGTTCTTCACAAGATGTAAACCGGAAAGGAGAGGATTTCTTATGTCTCTATGAAGTACAAGAGGGAGGTACTATCTGAGCCCTGTAAGTAGAAATGTGCATGAGCAGAGAAAACAGAGCTAGAATGAGGTCACGTCTTTGTCAGTTCCACTCAGGAAGCCTGACTTCACTCTGTGGGACCTCAATAGCAGTGTTATAGACAACAGCCCTGGGCCTAAATGACAAACGTTCCCGCAGACAGAGGATAAGAAGAAGGAAGTGACTATACAACAGAGAACTATTATTCAGTCTTATTACAGTGTAGTTGCTCAGTGTGGTTCATGTGGATTTGCCTAAGCATAGAAACTATGCAGCAAACGTTAACTGCATTGGAAACTGATAGACCTCAAAGCGTGATTATAAAGAAGCGCTTATTATCAAGAAAGACTTTTCTGCTGCATACCAGAGAACACAATTCTTGGCACAACACAATTTAATATTTTTATCAGTGACCTACAAATAGGCATAAAATCATAAAATACGTTTTGGAGGCAGACTAAGCTTTAAAATGTAGTGGACACTGACATGAGATACTGAAGAATAAATATTGAGAAGAATAGTACATCTGGCAATAAAGTCTGTAAGTCATGACCTTATGGGAGGAACATTCTCTCCAGAGAAGCAGGATCTCTACAAAAGCAAAGGGAGAAGTTTCAGCTATTAATCAGCTCATGTGAGTTGCTGACGTGGTGGTCTGCCCAACAGAATTAAGGCAAGTCAAGTTATACACGTATTTTATGCTAATACGGGCAGCACTCCTTTGTCCAGCTGCAAAATCCACAGCCTATAGACAGTTTTGATAAATTGAAGGAGATAAGACAAGGACCTTGGGCATGACTGAAATACTGAAAAACATATTTTTACTTAGGCACAAGGTCTTTACTGGATTTAGGCTTACAAGTGTCATGGCTGTTATCTATTATCTATCTCTGGAAATGAAGTATCAGGTTCTTCAGAGCAGTGCACAAAAACTTAACAAGATGTGATGGCTGGGCACTGCATCTAAATGAATTCAGCTTAGAAGTTGGATGAAAATTTTTAACAGTGAAGGTTAATAAACAAGTATCGGAACTCCTTACCAAAGGCTGTCATTTCTTCCCTGGAAATATCAATATCTTGGTTTAAATGAGTGAAGTGGGTCAAGCTGAGTATTTTGGGTGTGAACACATAGCCCTTCTCAAGCCCAGCTGTTCATCCTTCCTCACACAACAGCAGCTGGAACTTTGTGGTAGACCAGGAGATTGTACTGGTCATTTTTCCAGGATGAAAAGGGTGGGATTTTGTTGGGAAGGGTCATGGGTGGGACATAGTTTTGTTATATTTTCTTTTAAAACGTGTCACCATATGGTTTCCGTGATTTGAAGTAGTGAACTTCTGCTCTGTGCAAAGGAGGATGGCTTTCCTACACAGGAGATGGGTGAGATTTTATGAACCATGGAAAGTCATGCTGTTTGTTGGCAAGGGCTTGAGTACACACATTTTTCAGTTCATATTGGAGAATATACAACTCAGTAAACATCAGGGAGGAAAGAAGATTGTCTGGTGTGGTTATGATCTGGACCATGACATGCACATTTCGAAATGTCCTCTTGGGAGAAAAAAAAAAAAAAAAAAATTATTGCAGGCAAGGGAACAGAGAAGTGGAAGGGTTCTGAGAAAGGGTAGTTAATTTGCAAAGCAGCCTTGAGGCTATGATGAAATCTCTGTAGCTCAGACTGCGTAGGGGAGCAAAAATTTGGGTTGATTTAGAGGTTTCTTGCACTATTCTTCTAACACCTTGAAAGGTTAGCTTCCTCCAAGGGTGCATGCATTTTGTATATTGCTTTGCAAATCTATCTCAAGTCACAAGAGATAAGAAAGATATTTTGTAGTGTGATATGTAGTGGAGGTGGTGGTGTTGTCTTGTGGACCCGCTCTGGTTTTTTTTTTTCATGCTGAAGATCCTGATATATGGATTTTGAAAGGACCAGTTGTTCAGATCTACTACAAATCAAGCAGTTACTCTCTGCTCTGTCGATATGTTATACCTCATAGGCACTCAATTTGTTTATTTCTTTGCAACATGGCTGCTGAAGATTTTCAGGACTCATATATGATAATAAGCTGCATGTCCATCAAAGAGGGAAATAATTTCCTGTGATACTTTGCAGTATCATTTAATAGAGCTCCAGGGGCTTTTACCCTTTTAAACACACCCCGTCCTGGAACAATGGTGAAAATGGAGTCACAATACTACACAATTTCCACCATTTAACTTCCTGAAATGGAAACCATAATGAAATACCACACACGCAATAGTACCGCATGGTCAGGAAAACTAGACAAAGTCTTCCATTGTACCAGTCTGGCTGTTACAGGAGAGGATCTGCCTACTGTAGTGTAACAGGATGTACTGCATATTTTGTAGTTTTGCCCAGCGCTCCAGTCCCTGTGGGCTAAACCTTTTCAACAACAGTAATAAAAGAAGAAAAAGGCTGAGGCCCTTCTCTTATACCATTTTTATTTTAGGGGGATATTAAATACAAAGAGTTTCACTCTCGGTGGAAATTGTCCAGCTGACTCCAGGATACAGTGTAATCATTAGGAACTGGAAAAACTCAAACTGCCTGTCTGTAGTGGCTTGGATAAGACCTGCTGGGTGCATTCCAGAAATGAATATTGCAGCTGTGATGAGACTTCTGTTTGGTCTCTTCTTTCAGGGTGAATGCCCAAGGCCAGTGTAAGCCTTATGCACCATTTGAGACCCGTTTAAGCCCTTAAAACAAGGCAAACATAGCATTTAAATGTTGCATGGACCTCCTGTCCTTTTTGACATAAGCATGTGCATTACAAGATATGTGCTAATTGTTAAAATTTCTGCTTTCCACTGTTAAAGACAAAATAAATTGAGAAAACTACCTCTCTGTCATACGTATGTATTCCCTCATCATTTCTTCATGGAGCCTCCTAGCCTGCAAAAGTGTGTAAAAACCTGAGGGCATAACATCCACTCAGTATGCCTTTAGGTGGATTTATTTGGTCTAGCTCTAGTCGAGTCTTGCGCCTTGTATGCCCATGGGAACAAATCTGGTTTATTTTGATCCCAAAGGCATCCTGCTAGCGTGCTCTGTTACTCCTACCTGGTGCAAACCAAAGAACAGTCAACTGAGATGATAGGGAGAGTCCCTCCAAAAGTGCGTTCATGATGCTACTCTAGATGCACCTTGTGCACCTCTACATGACCTCTTAGACAACATACAGGACAAAGCGGTCCCACAGTGATCCTACTTGTGGATTAATGTTGCAGAAGTATCTCTAGGAGAAAGGAAGTTGCAGGGTTTCCGTGTTTCCCTTTCACAGAAAAGACTTTTATTTCAAGTGAGGACAAGCCAGATGAAGCCTTGTGCCAGGCAGTGGTGCCACCTGACAGCACTCTCCCTGACTCCTGCCACAGAGGACCTGCAAAGTTCTCTCTCATCAAGAGTCAGGACAACCAGGATTCAGATGGAAAAATCTCCGTACACGGCAACCAGAACTTGATATCTTAAGTGGTGCAACGTGTGTATTAATGCCAGGTGAGATCTGGCAAGTGAATGTTTGTTTTAAATTTCTCTTTAATCACTCTCACAGTTTTAACTTTGAAGTCTAGTGAAGTACATTTTCTGGTTTATCCCCCAGATGACATGGAAAAAGATATTCCACCTACAGTACTGGAATATCATTTATAGATGTATAAATTCATAAAGTTATGCTTCTAACAGTTTGCCCACATGGAACCATCCCAATTTGCATCAACTGAGAACCTGACTGAAAAGAAAAAACACATTGGAGGCATTTTTTTAATTATAATTGCCCTGGTATTTCAGATGCAGCTATTTAAGAACACATGCAAGAATATATATCCAGCACATGTGCAAAGAAGAACAAAGAAGATTTGAGGTAGAAGTGAAGGAAGGCTATTTGTCTGCTAAATCAACATTGATTTAGTTTTTGTTTAGACGTGGCTCATTAAAATTTTAAGGCACATAGCTGGCTGAAAGGGTAGATTCATGAACAAGCTGGGAAGTGAGGGAGAATCTGAACATAGAAAAATCTTTGGAAAAAGATTTAAAGAAATAATGATAAAAAAGAGCTAAGCTTTGGAGGGGTACAAGAATACTTGGATTTATTCTAGTTCTGTTTTTCTACTACAGATGTTCTTCTAACTAGAGCAGAGATGTTCAGAGACCACATATTGGCTGTAAAATTCTAGGACTGAGATTAATTAAATGTCTGCTGCTTCTCATACAAACTAGACTCCAGAGTTTTTTAGGCCTTCCAGTCTTCTGAAACAACAGCTGTTGAATACATCACGTGCAGATCTTGCACTCCTTGAAAGTATTTTTATAACAAGTGTCCTTTTTTTATAAGGAAAGTTTAACATCTTACCCTTCCTCTGATTATCTTGCTGCTGTTCAGAAAAAAAAAAAAAAAAAAAAAAGGATAAGGGTCTGATACTTACTATACTAACATCTGATACTTCCTGCAGAGCACTGCCTCCACCCAACATGTGTTTTGAAACAAAATTCATAGTAGGTTCAATGGTCACAATTATTCAGTTATGTTATGGTTTATGTGAGTTCATTTCTTACATCAGTTGTAGGAAGGAGAGGACCCCATTCTGGTCTGTTCTCTAGGTCAATACCTTGGAAATACAGTTTGACATTTGCTTCTCCTTTTCCTCCTGACTGGACAATGTCTTAGCTTCATTTGGTCAGTAAACTCATCCCTCCTCTGGAGCCTGCTATGCAGGCAAGAGGTATACTTTTATTATGTGATATATTTTTATATATGATTAATCTTGCAGAAATCTCTTTTCCTCCTCCATAAGCGGATATCCTAACAATTTGATTTCTAGCCAGGCCTCAGAGAGTTTCCTATTTTAATCTGACACTGTACGCACAGATTCACAATATATTTGTGTTGTTACACTAAAGCAATACAGCTATTTAAACAGTGCCCAACCCAACTTTAACACTGTACCCCTTACTGCTGCCTCCTTAACTCATACAAAAAAATGAAGCTGATGTCAAAAGTAAAATTTTCAGCCTGCTGGAACTGTTATATACTTGATACATTACTTACACATGCCACTTATAAAAACAAAAACCCCAAGCCAAAGGCGTCTCCCTTGCTCCCACATGGCTGTAGTTGAAGAAGATGTCATTGACCATAAAGAAGCAAGTAAAACATTTGGCCTTAAAGCTACAGTGCATCACACCAAAAATACTTAAATTTCTTATCAAATATGGCTGCTTTAAGTTCATTATTTTATTGTTACTGAAGATATTTTTGTTCTAAATCTGGACAATTACAACTATGGATGCTGGTAATATGCGGTGGTGGCTTAGAATCATAGAATCCTTTCAGCTGGAAGAGACCTTTAGGATCATCAAGTCCAACCTTTGTCCCGGCCCTATCAACCACTAGACTGTTTTCCTAAGTACAACATTCAACATTCTCTTAAACACCTCCAGGGACAGTGACTCCACCACCTCTCTGGACAGGCTGTTCCAATGCCCAACAACACTTTCTGTAAAGAAATTCCTCCTAACATCCAGCTCGACCCTCCCCGGCGCAACTTGAGGCTGTTTCCTCTTGCTCTATTGCATGTTACTAGGGAGAACAGACAATAGGCTTGTGAGGTGCAGAAAGGTACAACCTGACTAATACCATCCAGGAACTTGAGCACTGAGGAACACCAGCCTGCGTTTCATGAAAACAGACATTACTTGTGAACTGGACATTACTTGACTTTTATATAAATAATTTAGGACCTCTAAAAACTTTGGACTAGCCTCTGCAGAAATGCCAGCTGAGTGTGTAGGAAATGCCAGTTGTGGAAATGGGAGAACGTGCAAGCCAGAGCAAGCTTCCATATGGACAATGCAAAGGATGAAGTTAGCCGAGTCCCCAGAGGCACTCAGTTCCCAAGGCACCTGGCAAGACTGGCAGAAAGGATACACTGATAATGGTGGTTTTGGCTTATTTATCAACCACAAATACATTTCAATATCAACAAGCAATACACATAGTCCAAACGAGGAAAAAATGTCTGCTATGCCACTGCTCTAGAGTGGGGCTCAAAGGCTGTATAACTTATTCCTAATGTCATTATATCTAGTCCTTTCCAGAAAGCTGACCAAAAGCATTAATCTTTAAGAGTTCTTTGCAAAATTACTTATAATGAGTATTTTATTTAATAATGAGCACTTCAGAAATAAATGTCTTTAGTGGTTTTAATGCATCATCGTAGGAAAGCTTTAAAACTAATAGACTTGAACATTACAATTGTAATGTTTCCATTGTTAAAACTGCTGATAAGACCGACACACCATAGTAGATTTAAGAGGGAGCAAAGTATCACTGTTAGATTTCTGGGGGATAAATACTCCAAAATCTTCCTTTTCCAGGCAAGCTTGATCTTGCTGATATTAATATTATAAATGTCCCATAAGTTAAGAGAAGCTCTCAGTTCTCAGAAGGGGCAAAGCTGTCCCGTGTTAAGAAGCATGTTGCTACAGGTGGATCCTTGGATAGGAACTTACCCAAACCTGGTCCAGTTCCCAGCTACAGGCCTATGCTAATTACAAGTCTACCATACGCTGTTTGGTTGGTATTACTTTAGAAAACACTGAGCACTCAATTTTCTAGGGTTTTATTGGATCGTCTTGTAATGTTATGGAAAGAAATTAAACCTCTCATAATAATTGCCGTCTCCCCTGTGCGATCACATAGAAACATCCCACACTCCTAGCACCAGAACAACAAAAGCTGTAGACATTTTTATTTCCAAGGAGGAAAAGTTAAGTTGATAGTGAAAGAGAGGCAGTGTTAGGTAGAACATCTCTGCTAGGCCTTGACCGCTATCAGGAGGCTGTAAGCACACACAGCTTGTGGACAGCTTGGATTCATGTTTTTCTACCCTTAGTAATGTGACTGAGAATTGAAAACGCAACTCTTCCATAACACAGTTTGAAGGACACGTGGATGAAACAATGAGCAACTCTGTCAGTATTTCCATGTCTCTCAAGCTGTTCCTTTATATGCTTATGCTTACAGCAATATTTCTTATGGGTTTAAATCTATATAATCAGAAATCCTCAGATATCAAGGTTGTTGTCTGAAGGATCCTACAGGGTTTCATGAACAAACCCAAGGGGTGAAACGCAACTTTAATGAAAGGTTGCAGCTTGCAGCTCCCAGAGACTCAAGAAGGCTGTGTCTTTTTAGATTAGAATGGAATTTGGTCCAAAGCATACAAAACTTGTGTTATGCCTTAAAGCTAAATGAGGATTTGCGTCTGTCTCCCAGTTGGGAAAGGTCAGCTTTGAGACTTCCAGGTCAGAACTGTTTGACAAGGATTTAGTGTCATCCACAATTTCAGACATGCTATCAGGCATCGTCTAAAGGCAAGGCTGTAATTGTAAAAAGAGCCAAGGAGGGCAAAACTGAGAGAAAAAAAAGAAGATGATTCATTTAAGTGATTTATCCTTACACTTCAAGACTCTCAGACTAGAAGGTTCCTCTTGTTGCGTGAGGCACGACTGACCTATCTTTCCATTATTGCACTACTGAGCTGTTACATTTTCAAAACGTAAATAGGAAAGACTTCATAATCTATGGGGTAGTTTGTATGGGCTAATTTGCACCTTCCTGGAAAGCCTAGATCCCTGCTCAGTGAAACAGGGAAGTTTAGTCAACTTTTCCTGCCATTTGGGAAATCAGAGACAACATAAGAGACAAGCAGTAAGGCCCACCATTTAATTACTGCTAACCCTTCTCAGCATTCCTAGGCTTATATGGCCGGACAGTTGGAATTATGCTGTAACATGGGAGAACATTACACTGGCCTCTTGTGCACCATATGCCTTTTCATTGACAAACTAACACTTTTTTAATGAGAGTTTCTGAGCTTGTTATCCAAAATACATTCCTTATCCCAGATCTCATCTTTAGCACCCCTCCCAGAGGTTTCTGAGAGGTTGGACCCAGACATACATGTGTATCCAAGGCTTGATCAGGCCCCAATGAAGTCAACAGAAATATTGGTGGTGCTGAACAGATAGGCTCAAATGAGCCTAGACTCAAACAAAAAGTAAAAGCCATTAAAAAAAAAAAAAAAGTGGAAGTCAAATTGCAGGTTCTTTTTTTAAACAAAATATGCCACCTTCCTATCTCTCTCTCTCTCCCTTTAAAAATTTTTCAACCATCCTAACTTTATAACTAGTTTAAAGTAAGTGAGAAAATGTTTAAATTTTAAAATGTTGAATACTCTTGGACCAATGCCCAAAAAATATCATGTCACCTTCCTGATACATAACTCTTAATTTTAGAACTTACTGACTCCAGTCAAGAATTTTTGTGGATGATAAAACACTGAAATGTAGAAAAAGAAATACCAGGAGGTTGAGAAATGAGCTCTTGTTTGCAGGTATCACCATTTCCTGAAAAAGAAGAAAGAACACCTGCAAAACTTTGATGCATTAAATATTTCATAAGCATAACCTCGGGGTTATGTTAATACAATCATTTACATGGGAATGTTACTTTTTGAAGCGTTTGTTGCATTAGTTAACCTGTTCTTTACACAAATGTTAAACTCATGAAGCAGCCTCCGGAAGCTCCAGAGGTAAGTGCTGGTTTGCCATTCTCTGCGCATCCCACCACCAATTCTGCAAAGTACTACAGATGTGCACATCACTCCCTTGCAGGGAGATTGTTCCGGCTGAGATGCTGTTTGCAGGCTAGGACGAGACTTGGAGACCCGCGTCTCCCCTGGAGATCTGCAACTAGAGAGCACCTGTTCCTGGCAGCGTCGTGAGACCTGGGGAGGAAACACGAAATAACAAACACTTCTGTTTCCCATGTGTCAGTGTTGTCTTGAACCTGGTGATGCTGAGTCGTGTCCCTCAGCCGAGACGGACTACCGGGGTCCCTTCCGCTCCTCCCACCCTCCCGGAGCCCTGGCTGCCTTCCAGCCCTTGATCTTGGGCAGAGGGTCAGCCGTTCGTTAGTCTCAGTCTCCGTGCAGGGTGAAGGTGGAAAGGACAGATTAAAAAAAAAAAAAAAAAAAAAAAAAAGTAAATGGAGACATCTGCCCTTTGTGGTGTCTCTGTCTGAACACGAATCGGGGGAAGGAAGACGAGGGGGCAGCGTGTGTCTGCCAGCGCGCTGCCGGGGTGGGGGGGGGGGGGTAGGTATTGATCTAAGTATCTGTAGTCACTCGAAAGGTCAAAGCAAGCACTGACTCTTCCCCGCCCTCTCTGCTCCTCAGGGGCTCGGGGGAAATCACAGTCCGCCCAAACTAGATGACAGCTTGCCGGGACCTAATGACAGGCTGGGTGCAGACGATCCGCGGCCGTCCAGACAAAGGAAGGAAGTTTCGGTGTTACCGCCGACCCGACAAAGGTGCCGGGGCAGTGGCTGGGGCCGCTGCGGGACAGGGCGGGCAAGCGGCGGGACGTTCCCCCCCACCGCCCGCCGCAGCCACCCCGCTGCCCCCGGCCGCTCCGCATCTCACCGGCGATCTCGGAAAAGCCCCCGCCGCTGCCTTCCCCTCCGAGAGCCGGGCGTAAACCTGCCTCCTTCCCTGAACGTTGCAAAATGAACAGCAGCGTCAGGCAGGAGAGAGGGGGAAGCGGGCAGGACGTGAGGTAAGCGCGGCTTCATCGGTCCCGGCCAGCAGTGACACCTCAAACCCCTGGTGACTTTGTGGCTTTAAGCCATCCGAGGGAAATCTTGCGTTTTTCACACACAAACCTTTTTCTGAGTGGGGGATATATGGTGGGGTTTTTTTTCTTCCCTCTCAAGTCTCTCTCCCCTCCCCGGCTTCCTCACGCTTTTTCCCCTCTCCTGCCTCCCTCTCTCCCGCTCCACTCTCACTCCTTTTCTCCTCCCCCNGTGGGAGTGGTGGTTTTGAAGCTCTCCCTTTAAGAGGCAGCCTGCAGTGACGAATTGTTGAAATTGCCATTGCAGGATGGCATTCCGCTATAAATTCATTGTTCCACCTCCTCTCATCTTCACATTTCTCTCCCTTCTCCTCTTGTTCACATCGACAGACTGGGGATAACAACAACAACAACAGCAGCAGAAAAGATATAGGGAGGGGGCTTTTACAAAAATCCGGGACGTTTTCTGCTTCTTGGGCTTTTTGCCTTTTTTTTTTTTCCTTTCTTTCTTTTTAATCATCTCACCGGGGACGATCGAAGCGGGTTTTGATGCCTGAATGTCTTCTCTCCCTTTCTCCTCCTTCTCTTCAAAACAAAAGGAGGCAAAAGAAGGAAAGGGACCCACTGAAGCCCGAGAAAGTGCCGAGCCGCAGCAGACCTGCCCCCTGTCCCTGCTGCTGCTGCTGCTGCTGCTGATCCGGTGACTACAGCAGAGAAGTGGAAGAGGAGTGGGAAGTGCTCAAACTTCTCTACTTGCCGGGTCCGAGCCTCCTCTCCTCCTTTTTCTCTCTCCCCACTTCGCCTCCCCAGCAGCAGTGATTTGGGGATTTTTTTTTTATTTCATTTCATTTTTGCCTCTCTCTCCCCTTCCATGTGCTCCCGGCTCTTCCCTGCAGAGAAACACAAAGTTCACACGCGAGCGGCTTTTGTTGACACTTTTTTCTCTCCCACTCACACTTGACTCCAGTTTGGGAGGCTGAACTTTTTCCTTTTCTCTTTTTCTTTTTTCTTCTTTTTTTTTTTCCTTTGTTTGTTTGTTTGGTTTTGGTTTTGTTTTTGTTTTTTTCCTTTTTCCCTTCCCCTTCCCCCTTCCCTTCTTCCCTTAACTACGTTGCTGCACTCTTGCCGGCCG